>QEPC01015139.1:1069434-1084715 GCA_003113815.1 Sphenodon punctatus | reverse complement strand
AGCAAGATCAGAAATGTTGAACGTCCTGCGTCCATCTCCCGGCGGAGATCGTCCACCAAGGCCACCAACACCATCTCTGTACCCTAGCCGGGGCGGAAACCAGATCGAAATGGGTCAAGGAAACCGATGCTGTCAAGGTGCGCCTGGAGCTGCAGTGCGACCACCTGTTCAGTAACCTTCCCTAAAAAGGGAAGGTTAGAGACAGGTCGGTAGCTGGCGAGTGCATCCACATCCAAAGATGGCTTCTTCAACAGGGGGTGCACCACAGCTTCCTTGAGATGGGGGGCAACCTCCCCTGCCGAAGGGACACGTTAATTACCCTCGCCAGCACCGTCCTCAATGTCTCCCTGAAGGCCTTCACCAACCAAGACGGGCATGGGTCTAATTCGCAACTGGTGGCTCTAACAGACCCCAGAACACCCACAGCATCGGCTGGCGTCACTTCCTGAAACTCATCCCCAAAAGCTGGACTGGACGGGGCCTCCATAACCTCACGCTCCCTCTCTACTGCCCCCAAGCTAATTGAACTAATTTGGTTGTAGTCTGTGTTTGGGGGGAGCCAGTCAAGTTAAGCTGGCAGCCCCTTGTGGTGGTGGTCCAGCACATTAAAATAGTATTTGGATAAAGCTTTTATAGATAAGAAAAAGCAAAGATATCTCTGTAGGAGATGGGGTACAGAGGGGTAACTACTATGGCAGGCGTGAACCAGTGTCTGACCCCCCCCTTCCCAGGAGTGGGGATGGCTGGAATAGGGTGTGTGTACCGAGCTACTGACAGTCCCTGTGGTTCGATACCCACCCACCCACCCACCATTACTTACTTACCTGCTTCTGCTGGGCCCCATTAGGGGGGTCATATATTTTCCAGCCCCCAAGCTGGGAATCTTAGGGAATGAGCAGGCTGTTTTTTTTTATTGGGCTTTGCCCCAAGGTTAAGGCTGGAACCCAGTTGGTATTTTGGGTGGCCTTTAGTTATGGTGATGTGCTGGACTGGATTGCTGGGTTGGGATCCCCCTTCCTCTTGTTTCATACCCCAGATTGTTTTGATTATTAATAAAGAGTGCAGCCTTTGAACCCCATGCTTGTGTTCTTGCCTCCTTATGTGATTCATGACAAATCCATTTGCAGTGCTGGAACCCTAACTGACTTCAATGGGGATCTGCCAGAGCAAGCACATTTGGGATCAGAGCCTAAACAACAGTGAAAGTGGCATATATTAAATTTACTTTTATAGCTTTACATGAGTCTGTATGGCTGGAACTCCTATTCCAGAAGCTTAGAAAAACTTCATTGTTGTATGTATAGAAGCTTCATGCATCTCAGTATAAGTTTTGCACTACTTCTATAAAATTTTAAAAGGAAAAAATGCCATGTAATGCCAATACATATATAAACAAATGACTTCATTCTATTTCAGGCCAAAAATCTGAATAATTTCTCAGAATTATTATAAAAAGAATTATCCCCCTTCTTCCCCACTCCTATGAAAAAAAAAAAGAAGATTATTTTCTCCGTTCTTAAAACAAATGGTTAAAAATACCTTTGAAAGGTCCCTGAAGTTGCCTGGCAGGGTTAGGTCCAACTCCTCTGATTCATAGTTTGTTAACACCCATGGAAATACAGGATACTGGTTTAGGTCATTATACGTACGTCCTAGTAGAGAAGAAAATGTTGTTAAAATTATGATGTGGTTATTAACTATTACCCAGTTTTCAACTGATAAGCAAGTTAAGGATGCCGATTTAGCAATAAATTCACTTTACATTTGTCATATCATATGTTCCCAACCCCAGGTGGTATACTAGAACAGTTGCCACCTGTAGGTAAAAGCATGTTTCCACTTGCATTTATTTGAACTACAGTTCAGAAGTCAGCATTCATATACATTATTCATAACTTGAAAAGAAGATTAATACTTGGAGCTGGCAAAAGCTCATGTGCTTCAAGTACTGGTGCTATCCAGCATTTTTACACATTTGCTGAAATTTGAAAATATATTTTTTTTGTTTTTCATGGAAGTGTGTCGCTTGTGATCAGTGTGATTATGAAGGCAAGAAACAAATATAATTCAATGGATACTAACTGCACGGTTAGGAGGAGCGCACTTATTCAGCTTGCCGAATAGCTGATCAGGAGGGTCTGGGTCTAAGTGTTCAAAGTTTGGTTCTTAGATTTTGGGGATTTGGCCTAGCAAACATTAAATTCTGACAAATTTCCAGGAGATGCAGAGACCTTTTACAGAGGAACAGGTGAGGTACCACTGCACTGGTGGGACTGAGGTTAGATGTAAAGATGGTATACCCCTAGTACAGTTCAGAGTATTGTAGGGCAAGAAGGATCTTGAAGACAGCTGTTTAGACAGAACTTCCCATCTTATGCACCATTGCTGATATGCAGCCAATACTGTGGAAAGCTGAAATATTTTCTGCAGCAGTGGTCTTCAGCTGCTTCATAGCTGGGGAATGAATCCGCTCCACACCTTGATCCTAAAATACATTTCTCTACCATCAAACCCATTAATCAGGTTGTGTGTTGGATTTATGACTTGAATATTAATAAATAAATATCATCACTATCTTCGGACTGGACTTAAAAAAAGTAAAGGATATGGTGGAGAAATTTCTGGACATGAAATTGCATGTCAACACCGTGGTTTTTTCTAAAGTATAGTATGTGTAAATGTTTATACACATCGAGAGTCTATCGTGACAGTGGCCTGCGTATTTTCCAGGATGGGTAGGCCGCTGCTATGGGATGCGCCCCCCAGAATATCTCAGGAGATGCATCCCAGGCCAAGGCCCGCCCACCCGGACCAATCTGTGTCTGCATGTATGTTAGGCCTGCCCAGGCCCCCCAGATCAGCTGTTAGGTGGCTGGGGTGAGTGCACTCCTCTTGGACCGAGCATGAGCTGTTTCGTGTGCGCAGCCAGACACCAGAAAGCTAATGGGGGGCACTCCTGGGGCTTTTTAGTGTGTGCTGCCGCTGCCAAACAGCTGATGAGGGGGCGTTATTGAGGGAAGTACCAGTTGGCTGTTCGAAGTGATAGCCAGCTGACCTGGGCTGCTGCACAGAGCCAGCTGGCTATCACTCAGGAAGTCCGGGCACCACTCCCCCTCTCCAGCACCTCCAGTTGGGAGGTGCTGGAAAGAGGGGAAATGGCTGTTCAAAGTCACAGTCAGTCACCTCAGTCCACTGCTGGGAAGCCGAGTAGCTGTCACCCAGAAAGTGTGAGTGCCACTCCCCCTCACTCCAGCCCATTCCACTTTGAACATCTGACTGGTACTTCCCTCAAAAGTGTTCCCCATCAGCTGCTTGGCAGGTGGGTACACACACCAAACAGCTCATGGGGCTCCCAAGGAGCCAGGAGTGCCTCCCATCACCTGTATGGAGGCTGGCTGATGCAGCAAACAGCTCATGGGAGCCTCCAGGAGCCCCCCCCTCCCGCCCATCACCTGTTTGGTGGCAGTTCTTCCCAGGCCCAATCCTGTTGTGCTGCATTGGGCTCAAAGTTCTGGTCAGTGTTGACAGTTCCTCGGGCCTGTTGGAATTTTATACAGCACCAGGTCACACTACTGGCGCTATATAAATGTTTATAATAAGAATAATTAATAATTAATTAGTGGTCAAAAAACCAAAANTCTCCATTTTAGATTGTAAGCCCACTGGGTAGGGACCTGTCTTAAAAAATATGTGACTGTAAAAGTGCTGTGTACATCTAGCAGTGCTATAGAAATGATAAGTAGTAGTAGTGTATAGAGCAGCTGGAAGATTGGGCACTACATTCTAGGGGACACGCTTGGCATGGGCACCTTTGGCAAAGTCAAGGCTAGTAAGCATGAACTGACTGGGCACAACGTTGCAGTAAAGATCTTGAACCGACAGAAGATTTGCAGCCTCGATGTGGTAGGAAAAATCTGAACAGAAATTCAGAACCTCAAACTTTTTAGACATCATCATATAATTAAATTGTACCAGGTCATCAGCACACCAACTGACATTTTCATGGTGATGGAATATGTTTCAGGAGGAGAATTATTTGATTATATCTGTAAGAATGGAAGGTTTGATGAAAAGGAGAGTAGACGTCTATTCCAGCAAATCCTTTCTGGTGTGGATTATTGTCACAGGCATATGGTTGTCCTTAGAGATTTGAAACCTGAAAATGTCCTGCTAGATGCACACATGAATACCAAGATAGCTGATTTTGGTCTATCAAATATGATGTCAGATGGAGAATTTTTAAGAACAAGCTGTGGTTCCCCTTACTATGCTGCACCAGAAGTAATATCAGGAAGGTTATATACAGGTCCAGAAGTCGATATTTGGAGCAGAGGGGTTATTCTCTATGCTTTGTTATGTGGGACCCTTCCGTTTGATGATGATCATGTGTCAACGCTTTTTAAGAAGATATGTGATGGTATCTTTTATACCCCTCAGTACTTGAATCCATCTGTGATTAGCCTTCTAAAACACATGCTTCAGGTGGATCCCATGAAGAGAGCTACAGTCAGAGACATTAGGGAGCATGAGTGGTTCAAGCAAGACCTTCCCCAAGTATCTTTTTCCTGAAGATCCATCATATAGTTCAACAATGATTGATGATGAAACCTTAAAAGAGGTCTGTGAAAAGTTTGAGTGTACAGAGGAAGAGGTGCTAAGATGTTTGTATAGCCGAAACCTTCAGGACCCTTTAGCAGTTGCCTATCACCTCATCATAGACAGATAAAGAATGAGGCTAAAGACTTTTACTTGGCTACCAGCCCACCAGATTCCTTTCTTGATGATCATCATCTGTCTCGCCCNAGGTGGTGGCTGTGGTGAGGAGTGCATTTAGTAAATTACATATGCAGTCTTATACCTCAGACTCTGATCTTGCCACCGTCATCCTTGCATTCATCACCTCAGGATTGGACTGCTGCAACGCACTCTATGTGGGGCTACCCTTGGTGACAACTTCTGAAACTGCAGCTGGTGCAGAATGCTTTGTCTGATGGGCTGGGCTGCAGGGAGCACATAACACCTTTGCTCCACTCTCTGCACTGGCTGCCTGTAGTCTTCTGGGCCTGATTCAAGGTGTTGGTTATTACCTTTAAAGCCCTATATGACCTGGGCCTTACCTGTGGGACTGCCTCATTCCCCATGTCCTGGATTGGCCCCTCTTGGAGGTTCCCTGGGTATCCCGGGCAGTTACTTTTGAGAGGGCATTCTCGGTGGCTGCACCACAGTTGTGAAATTCCATCCCGATAGAGATTCGCCTCTCTCCAGATCTTCCCTCCTTCCACAGAGAGTGTAAGACCTGGCTGTTTAGCCAGGCGTTTGGTGAGGGGAACGGGTAGTGGTTTTCTTTTGTGGGGAGGAGAGGTATTTGTTTTTTGACGGGCTTCAGCTGCTTTTATAGTTTTAATTGATTTTTTATTTATTATTATTGTATTTTATATTTTGTTTTAACTTATGCTGTTTGCCACCCTGAGCTGCCAGTGGGCAGGAGGGGACAGGCTATAAATTTTGATAATAATAATAATAAATAAAAGAAGAACAGTAGCATGGAAAGAAGGAAATCTGTACTGGTTTCTGTGACCCAATATGTTGGACAAATTCCTACCACCAACATGTTCGCATTAGGGTTGCTTCCTATCTGCTGTCAAGAATGACAGCAGAAGGAAAACCCTAGTTAAAATCTAGTCATTTCCCCAACACAAAATGAAGACACCCCCAGCCAAAAAAGAAACTCACTCTGACCTACAAACTGTTAAAAACAGCACAGTTTGCAGTTCAAATTTATACAGAAAAAACTATTATTAAAATGAATCACCTCAAAATCATGGATGTATTGCTAACCAGCTGAGAGAAAATAGAAAGCAAAACCAGCCATAGCATTTGGTAGTTAATAATTAAAGCAAGATATGAAATGTTAAAAAAAGAGTAAGTTAATACTGAACCGGATATCATATTAACTTACTGAAAATTGTATAATATGTAACATGATTCTTAGAAAAAGAATCAGGTAATAAATATATATGTACATATATATTTTAAATTAACAAACTGAAATAATCTGGGTTAACAATTCCCAGTTCTTCTGCATATTTACAGTCCTGTCTGACTAACTGCTTCCTTCCAGATTCTGGACAGATTCCTGGGGTACAAAAACCTGGCACATGGAAACACAGGCTTCCTTGTTTTGGATGGTGTTTTCAGTTCTACACAAAACTCATGTCTGCTTTAGTGAAATATAAGACTTTCATTGCTCTACAAACACCCTTTTTCCCCAATAAATGTTGATGAACAACAAGTATTCCTCTATTTTTGAAAATAGACCCATTGATATCAATACAAGTGAGTAGTGTTAACAGTTTTCTTTTTCTAATTTTATAGCTTAAGTAAATCAGTATTCTATTAGGTTATACAAATTAACCCAGGTACAAATAGAACTTGGAAGCAAAAATTCATCTAACACCTATACTTGTATGTAAATGTAGAAAAAGATTTAAACTCAGCATAATATCAGTCTAGATCTTATATAATGTCTAAAATTACTAAAACAATTAACATATGTGATTCAAGATTAAAATTTACCAACCTTAAAGGAGAGAAGGCTTGTGACTGAATAAGACACAGTACAGACTGCCAAGTGCCAAGATTTTGGGATTTCTTCCTGGATTTGTGGAAGACTTGATGTGACACAGTGGTGAAGTCATGTGACTTTACTTTGTTATATCCCTCCACCCTTAAGGGTGTGCTGGAGAGCTGAAATTATTAATATCTCTAAAGTTCTTAGAAATGCGAATGTAATAAACTTTTCTGGTGTTGTTTTCCCCATAGAAAATACAACAACAAACTGCTGGGGCTTATTTCATGAGAAAGTTAGGCAGGATTTTAATTTATGTGGGTCATCAAGGAGAACTGCCTTCCATGCTCTAAATACACTATTACTACAGTACATTCTGTTCTTTCATGAATTAAGAATAAAGTAATAATATGGCCATTTTTACACCGACAACCCACCCCCCTGCTCAGTGTTCTGGTGTGTGTGTGTGTGTGTGTACGTCCGTGTAAATGGCCGGTAGTGGGTGGGGGGATGGGTGTGCACTGGGTGTGCACTTATGTAAACACCACGGGTGGTGGGTGTTTGTGCATGCGTACTCCTGAAGCACACCCACCTACACCCATCACCCACTCATCTCCACTCACAGGGCCCTCCAGAAAACCGGAGGAGGCCCTGTGGGTGTAGGTGGGTGTGTGTCCATGTAAACAGCCACACACTCACCTCCACCCACTGTGGCCAACACCAATCCCCCCCTCTCCGTCCGTGTAAAAACGGCCTATGACATAAAGCAATTCACGGAACAAAATTCTATATTCAGAAAATATAGTTTTTACCTCAAATATAGCTGTCATTAATACTTACTGCAAAATATTTAAGTAGTACATTTACTGAGGGGTAGTAAGGCCTTGTACATTAACCAAAGAACTGTGGGTCAGGAGATCTGCAGTATCTTTCTGCTGTGTATCTTTAAGAAAGTTGGCTAATCTCTCTCTCCAGTTTCTCCATGCAGAAATTGGAAGCATTATGTATTTCATTAGTGTGCTTTATTAGCTAATATTTGTAATGTTTTCTGCATATGCAAGTTTGCTATATAAGTAATATTTAGTAGAAAGGTTATCCCAGTTTAATTTCACTAGAGTCAAAGATTTACTTTGTAAATCTGACATATGTTGTGTCTTGAAAAAAGTATCCATGCCAGTGTGTTATCCCGAACACAGCCGCTCTTTGTCAAACATGTAAAGACACATAGCAAAATTAAATCCCTGGAAAGTAATTGGAATAATAGGGTAGACGCCCTGGCCAAGGAAGCAGCTTTGACTGCAGTAAAAACGCATCATGTGTCTGTTGCAACTAGGTCCCAAATTAAGCTACACCAAACAAATCCAGCCCATGTTAATGACCCACCATACAGCCCGGAGGATCTTAAAAACAACAATAAGCAGTTTTGGGAAAGAGGAGTATGGACTGTAGTAACCCAGGATCAGTCCATGCAGGTACAAAATGCAGATGGAACAAGCTTGTGGTTCCCACCAACAATAGCCAGACAATCTTTTGTTCAGTACTGCCATGAACTCGCACACCAGGGAGTTAAAGCCACACTAAATAGAATCAACAGCTTTGCATGGTGGCCAGGAGTCACCCAAGAAGTAATTGCATGGGTTAATAATTGTCTTCCCTGGCCTTGAGAAGCTCAAAATGCCTCGGCTCTCAATTTACTCCTTTTGAAATTCTCACAGGAAGGCAAATGAGAATACCAGAACTGTTCCAATGGGGACTATCCCGGGGGGAAGTTATGCACCACCTGCAAGTTTATCCACAGTACAGGATGCCCAGCTTATGTCTGATTGGATCAGGGCCCTCCAAAAGCAACATGCTGAAATTAACCAAGTCATCACCAGTGAACTATGGATTGACTATCCCATGCAAGCCTACCATGAATACACATTGTAAGAGAAAAAGGGGGGTGGGACGGGGGAAGTCTTCCTAACCTGTTATTTTATTCACCTACATAGAAAATGCATCCCTTCTTTTTGTTGTGTATAATACTCTTGGAACCGTCCTCGCAAGCTGACACACTGAATCTTACAAGGATTGACACCTCCCAAGCCGAGTTATCCCCGCCCTCCGACCCTCAAACATCAGGTGATGAGGTAACTGAACTCCAGCTCCGCTCTCATCGGTTAAGCAGTACACATACACAGCTACCAGTGCCAAATGAACCCCCAAGCAATGACAAGCTGCAGCTAAGATCCTCCACCATGAAGGCTTCTTGCCCAGACTTCAGCGCAGACCCAGACCCATGCTCATATGGATTGCAACTTCTGCATTGTCCAGGCATTGCTGTAACCTGGATCCCAATATTTGGCCATTTAAGACTACAAATCAGCAAGCTACTCTGCCCGTTGCAAATTGTAGCCCCAACTCATGCTACCATCCAAAACAATGATGTCATCATATTGCTACAAGCCCATGATCCTGCCCTAGGATGTAAATGTAACTTAAATTCTTCAAGATGTCGCACTATCCCTAACCAATGCCATCTATCAGGCACTTTAGCCAGCACACCTTTGAACTGTTACGCTGACAGCATTTTCCCGGTCATCCCCACTCAAAATCAGCTGTACTTTTGACCTCATGACCCATGCGCTGATGGAACTCATTCCCATAATATAATTGACACCTGTGTACCACTTTTTAAGTATGACATTTGGGGGGGAGGAGGTTGTAAATGTCACACTTAAATGGAAAAATGTTACNTATCCGGAGTCAAAGTCAGCCAAATGACATAATGGCGGAAGTTTGTCGAGCAATTAAACAACTCAACTATGAGTGGAAGGTGGTAAATCCTTTCTACTACTATAGAGCATCTGGTCAACCCTTCTCTGGAGGGTCCAGTTAACCCCCCCCCCCCACCTCTACGTGGAAAGAAGGGGCATCTTCAGGTAGGAATTGGGGTTTCCAATAGGGATCAACCAGGGTTGGAGGTAGTCCTGTGGAGGGGAGAAACAGTGTGTGTCTTATTCTCACCCTACTGAGGAGGCGCCTAACCCTTTTTGTGCTAGGGAGAAGTCTATGCAGCCAATGGAGGAGAGGATCCTGGTGTTGATGGGGCAGATGGATGCACTAGAAAGAAGCATGGATGTCTTTATTCAGAGAGCTTTACAAGATCCTGCATGACAACAGAATCGAGCTGAGCCGGCTGTGAGTGGTGGCTATGGTGGCGAGTCTGGGCAGGTGTCAGTGTGTGCCTATGGCATGTACAGCTGGTTGTGTGTGCTATGAGTCTATGGGGGAACGATCAGCTGGAGCATGAAAAGTTTTTTGGGAACGGGAACGCTTGGTCCCCTTGGTCAGAGGCTTTTCTGTCCAACGTTTGAATGTGAATTTTTTATCTGGTTGGTGGGAACATGCTGGGCCTTGGTTGTTGGTGGTTGAAGGTTATGTGTTCATTTCTTTGTTCTTTCTGCATCATTTAGGTTCGTGTGATCACAGTGCGAGAAGAATTGTGTGGATCGTGGCCCCATTCTGGTTTCCTGGACAGCAAGAAGACACAGAGCAGTCACTGGGGATTTCAGTTGGGTCTTGGTCAGTGTACTGAAATAGTTTGTCTGGGCAAAAAAGGGATGTGGTGGGATTGGCTGATGCCCGGTTCCTCTCCCCCGGATGTGCTCTTAGTTCATCTGGAGGAGAATGACCTTCCTTTATCCACGGATTTGGATTTGGTGATGAAGGTTAAAAGGGATTGGTGCAACATCCAGCAGATGTTTCCTGGGATGGCATCAGGATGGACACAAATGGTTAAACAAAGGCTTTGATGTTGGGTAGTTTCCCCCCCAAAAGGTGGACCATGTCTGAAAAAAAGTGAAGGAAATTGCAAAGCGGATTGTGGGTCAAGGGGGTTTTTTGGTTGTGCATGGCAGCATCTGTCAGCCCAAGCCTGAGCGATACTGGGAGGATGGGGTACACTTATCCAAGGAGAAGGTGTACTTGGGAATGGTGAAAGCTAAGTTTATTTATTTATTTACATTTTTTAGCTGCCCCCCTCATGCCCACGGCATCTCGGGACGGCTTGCAGCATAAAAACCACAATTTAAACAACAATAAAACACCCCCAAAATTTAAACATTTAAAAACCTTCTAAAAAACACACCCACCCGCAAAGCTTTAACCCAACCCACCCTCCCCTCCTCCGAAGGCCTGGGAGAACAGCCATGTTTTCCAGGCCCAGTGGAAAACCAACAAACTTGGGGCCAGACGGGCTTCATCCGGGAGGGAGTTCGATAAACGTGGCATGGCCACCAAGAACGCCTTCTCTATTGTGGCCCCCCATTTTACATGGGTGCCCCTGGCAGACCGAAGGGGTTGCTCTGGGGCACAGAGGGTGAGGCGATCCCTGAGGTATGAAGGGTCCAGACCGTGTAGGGCCTTATAGGTCAAAACCAAGACCTTGAATCTGGCCTGGTACACTATCGGTAGCCAGTGCAGCTCACAGAGCACGGACGTGATGTGCTCCCGTCGGCCCGTACCCATAAGGAGATAAGCCGCTGCATTTTGCAATAGCTGCAACCTCCGGACCAACGTCAAGCCCCATGTAGAGTGTGTTGCAGTAGTCCAGTCTTGAGGTGATGAAGGCATGGGGCCATGGAACATCGTTCCCTCTCCNGATCCTCCACCATGAAGGCTTCTTGCCCAGACTTCAGCGCAGACCCAGACCCATGCTCATATGGATTGCAACTTCTGCATTGTCCAGGCATTGCTGTAACCTGGATCCCAAGATTTGGCCATTTAAGACTACAAATCAGCAAGCTACTCTGCCCGTTGCAAATTGTAGCCCCAACTCATGCTACCATCCAAAACAATGATGTCATCATATTGCTACAAGCCCATGATCCTGCCCTAGGATGTAAATGGAACTTAAATTCTTCAAGATGTCGCACTATCCCTAACCAATGCCATCTATCAGGCACTTTAGCCAGCACACCTTTGAACTGTTACGCTGACAGCATTTTCCCGGTCATCCCCACTCAAAATCAGCTGTACTTTTGACCTCATGACCCATGCGCTGATGGAACTCATTCCCATAATATAATTGACACCTGTGTACCACTTTTTAAGTATGACATTTGGGGGGGAGGAGGTTGTAAATGTCACACTTAAATGGAAAAATGTTACACAATGTATTATCAACAATGTTCAAAATGTATGGATTTCTAGGAAATGTAGCATGGGTATGAAGGAAGATATTGTGTGGGAAAAATTACCATTCCCAGGGGAACTAACCATTTTTAAGAACAAAACACAAATTCAATCACCATGGGACTCTGTTTTTTGCATTATGTCCCCAGGATATCTCTGTAACAATAATTTTGCAATTCCAAGGGAAGATTATGTAAATGCCTATGTCATATGGACAGGGCCTCCCCAGCCACTCCTGCACAACACTTCCTCTATACAAACCCAATGGGACAAATGTGTACACATAAGGGATGGATACATTCAGTTTACAAACCTGACCATTAAATTAGCAACATATAATATTACTAGAAGACACCTACAATGCGCACCTTATGTGGCACCCCTCTTTGAAGCTTGGTTGTAATCTTTTGACTATCTAAAGAGAGAAGGGGAATATATATTTCTTGACAGCCACCCTAGACGCACAAGAGATGTGTCCGGTTGGACAGGCACGGGAGGGGCCGTATTAAACAGTATAGATATTGAAACAATGGCCAATAAATTGGGAACCACAGGAGGATTGTTGGGATCATTACGTCAGCCACTGACTAACAGCAACCAGGTACTCCAGGAAGGGTTAAAACATTTGGTCCTCACACTACCTGATTGGTATAGGTTAATGAGGCAACAAATAATAGCCACAGACAACACTATTATGGCATTGGCCAACACAACTAGGATGGCTATTCAGTGCACTCAGTGGCAAGAAAGAGCATTGAGTGTACTGGATGACATCATTGGAAGCCTTGAGGCTGGTAAAATGCATAGACACCTGTGGTCCATTTCTAGTATTAGAGAAAATACAGATCCAAATTGAACTAAGGTGTTAGCACACCACATTGTGTATCTCCCAGCAGGATTAACCTTGCGTATCCAAATAGCCACTCCAAAAGGAAAAGATTCTGCTGCATGTACAGTACAGGCATATCCTTGAATCTCCCAAAATCAGTGGTTGAAATTTGTACTCCCAGGCTTATGGCAAATGAAAGAAATTAGTAACATAGAATTATAAGAGTTAGACACCCAATGCAATATATGGAAAGACACTAAGTATTATTGCCCATTGCCACTACAGGAGTATAAACAGTTCAGACATAATGTAGATACATATACATGCATGGTCAACAGAGAAATTTGATAATCCCCAGGTATATACCCTAGGACACAAATGTTTTTACATCAATGCAGAACCAAATACCACTGGAATTTTGAATTCTATATTCCAGCAAAATATGACAGTCAATGGATTTTTGGTGGTATGTAATGTCACCAAAATATCCATTGGGACCAACACATGGACATTGCATGCAAATGAATGGGAAAGACTTTGGGACAAAGATAGTTTCCAGTTGTGGAATATGTCATTTGCATATTCTGCTGCTGAAATACATGAGGCTGTGAAAAATACCCAGATGTTTCATACCAATGTCCAAAGCGTAGCAAACACATTGGGACATGCCGCTGTGGTTTTATAGGCAGAAGGAAAGAAAATTACCCAGGTTCTTACTGAAGTAGAATACACCATTAAACATTCTTTTTGGGAAAGTATCTTTGGCTGGTCACCAACTGCCACTAGCGTGTTAAACCTGTTAATCCATCCAATTATTATTATTGTTATAATTGAAATTATATTGCTTGTAATCATATTATGTATAATATGTTGGGTAAAAAGACTGGTAGGCCCACTCAAGCACAGAGCATTCTATATAATCCCCAAAATGAAAATAAGCAAGTGATGTGTTAACTGGGAAGGGTCCAGTTAACAAGGGGGTACTGTAGTGAATTAATAGGCTGATTGAAGCATTATGCATTATAGAACCAAGAGATTATTATATACATTTGTAACTACTGAAAGGATACTATGAGTGTCCTACATGCTTTATTTGCTTGCTATGCTTTATAGTAACTTTAGTTTAGGAATATTGAAAATGCATATCATGAGAGAGAGGCTGGCAAGAGGAGAAAGAAATGAGAGATGAAACAGGTTGTGATATTGACAGGGATACATTCTGGTCATCAATAAAGAAAAGGGCCCAGCAGGAACAAAACTAGCAAGAACTGTCCGTCCCCATAACATGGCTGTACATAAACAAGAGAGAAGGTTGCAGATAAGGACTAAGCAATGCAATGAGAAAGGATGGTCTGGTCAGACACCAAGACGCCTCAGAGAAAGGGGGCATGGGCAACCCATGGCCAAAGATCAGGCCTCCCATCTGAAGGGAGGGGTAGGCAGAATCTAACTGGTCAGGACATCCCATAATAACAGTGACTAAGGAGAAAGCACCCCAAGTCAATGGGAGAACTTTCCAGGCTTAGCACTGACAACCCCACACTCTGGATAATCATAAGGCAGTCACTGGATAAAAAGGCCGGCCCTAGACAGGAAAGATGTCTTGCATGGTACCCTCTGACCAGCTACTTAGGTTGCTGCCAGTTGATCGGTGCTTGACCCTTTCCAATGCTCTCAAAGGCTGTGAAAATCCAAGACTCCAGCAGCTAGGTTCCTAGATAGACCTTGATTGGGCCCCCACCCTGCCTCTCCTCTTGAGACCAGACCTGAAACCTCTGACGCGTAAGAACACATATGTATGTATTTGTGTGTTTGTGCTTGCTGTTAGTATAGGTGAAGGCTATTGCTAGATGCAAGCGTATTGGTGCTTTATTTCCAGTTCTTTCTATATGATATAGTAATAAACATATGTCTATTTAAGGGGCTTGTGCTCTGTTTCATAGTGCTTCTGCCCAGATCCCGGAATTGGGAACTGCCTACTAAGGGTTTAAGTCCTGCTCCTGGTGGGAAAGATAGAGAAGAGTTCCAATTCATTACACTGCCATCTCTGCCTCAGGGCATGGGCCACTATGGCTGTGTGCCACAACTGGTCACCATGGCTAGCTGTCATGGCGGGAGGGGGCGGGGGGACAGGGCACTGGTAGATGGGTGGGGCTGGGACCAGCTGCCCTCATATTTGTCACCTACTTCGCAGACAAGATTGATCGGATTCAGAGCGACTTTGATGCTAGATTAGGGGCAGTAGGGGGAGAGCGCAAGGTGATGGAGGCCCCGTCTGGTCCAACTTTGTGGGGGGAGTTTCAGGAAGTGACACCGGCCGATGCGGCGGATGTCTTGGGGTCTATGAGGGCCACTTGTTGGGAACTTGATCCATGCCTGTCCTGGTTGGGGACGGTGCTGGCGAGGGTAGTGAACGCGTCCTTGCAGCAGGGGAGGTTGTTGTCCAGCCTGCACCCCCTGCTGAAGAAACCATCTTTGGACGTGGATGCGCTCGGCAGCTACCAACCTGTCTCTAACCTTCCCTTTTTAGGGAAGGTTATTGAGCAGGCAGTGGCACTCCAGCTCTAGGTGCATCTAGATAGCATTGGTTTCCTGGACCTGTTTCAATCTGGGTTCCGCCCCGGCTATGGCACTGAGACGGTGTTGGTGGCCTTGGTCGATGACGTCCGCTGGGAGACGGATGCAGGATGTTCAACATTTCTCATCCTG
>QEPC01015139.1:1040803-1055344 GCA_003113815.1 Sphenodon punctatus | reverse complement strand
CCTCCAAAGGCTATCCCTTTGGAGGCTATCCCTCCAAAGGCTATGTTACACTGTGTCTGGAAGCTAGAGAACTGGTGCAAAGAGTGTGCCCCTTCTTCTCCCCCACACTTTAGTGTTAAGCACTGGTAAGAAAGTTATGGAAGAGACAGGAACTGAGCATGTAAAGACAAGGACAGTCTCAACATGTAGTTATCCTGCATCCAAGAAAGGGGTTCGAGTAGATGACCCTCTAGGTCCCTACCAACTCTAAGCCCTTTTCACACGAGTGGCAGGGCACCCATGCATGAATAATCAGAAATCTGCCACCCATCAGCCACACACGGAGGTACCACCATTTTGTCCGATGCCTCCGTATATGGGGGATGGCTGTAGATGGGTCTGCATTCGTGCGCGTGGGAGCATGCATACACACCTCCCCCCAGCCGTGGCCCAGTTCAAACGAGACTCACCCACGCATGAACACCTAGTGCAACACCTGGGTGGGTAGGGTGGGTGCATACGTGCTCCCACACACACGCATACACCCATGCATACAGACCCATCTACATTGTGTATTTTATATGTTGTTGCCGTGCCGCCATTGTGTGGGAGGATGTGGGGTAAAAATGTAAATAATAAATAAAAAACAAACACACCCATCCCTGCCCCCCACGGAGGCACTGGACAAAATGGAGGTGCCTCTGTGCGTGGGTGATGAGTGGCGGTGGGGGGAGGTTGGTGTGCACCTGTCAGAACTTCCTGCCCACCCAGCGCACACGAACTGCGGCACACAGACACACACACACACCCCACGCCGCGGCCCGTGTGTAAAGGGCCCATGATTCTATAAGTTGAAGATCGGTGTTCAATTCAGGATTATGGAGAGTCATATTTAAGAGTATTACAAGTGTGCAATAATGATCTTATATGAAAGTCACCAGTGTTGCAAAGATAAAAAAATGGGTTGGTTTTAGAAATCCCAGTGGCCAATGTGCTCATTTCCCCCCCAAGGTTATCGGTGCTTGACTGATTGTAGTGAAGGGAAATATGAAAGCATGTGGATGTTTTGTCACTTTTTAAGAATGGGGTGGATACTAAATTTAATGTAAGACCTGGCTGTTCTGCCAGGCTTTTGGCGAGGGAAACGGGTGGGAGGGACTTTTAACTCCGCCATGATGTATTTTATTTGTAATTTTAAATTGTTATTTATATTCTGTTTTTATTGATGTTGTTTTATATTTTGATGTCGTTATTATGTTGTATGCCGCCCCAAGCTGCAGTAGCAGGAGGAGGGGGCGGCCTAGAAATTGAAGCAAATAAATAAATAAATTTGGAACTCCCTTTCCCTGGAGGTTCATTTGAGCCCAAGCACCTTTCGGAAGTGATGCAAGACTTTTTTTATTTGAAAAGGCATTTGGTGGGCAGGGAGTAGAGTTTGGGGTAGGATTTGGTGGGTGGCTTGGGGGTAGAGGCATCAGAGGGGTTGGGTGGGTGTTGTGGGTTTTTTAAAGTTTTTGTTGATTTAAAATAAATATTTAAATATTTGGCACAAAGACTGCATTTGTGGCAATGGTCGATTACCTGAGCCTGGAGATTGACAAGGGAAATTCTATCCTCTTGATGTTTCGGTGGCCTTTGATACCATTGATCACAAGGTGTTGCTGACACAACTGCAGGATTTGGCATGGGTGCGCAGGATTTCTCCTTCCTGTCAAGGAGGTCGCATAGTCTGGTGATGGGCAATTGCACGTTGACCTCTTGGGACCAAATCTGTGCAGTCTCAAAGGTTCTATTCTGTGTCCCCTCTTGTTCAACTTCTATATCAGGCCACTGGGTGAGGTCATTTGGAGGTTTTGGATGAAGTGCTAACAGTATTTATTTATTTATTTCAGGTATTTAATATCCCACCTATGGCAGAATGCTGACGACACACAAGCTCTACCTCTCTTTTTCATCTGACCCAGGTCCTGCAGTCTCTGTGCTTATCCAATGCTTGGCTGCTGTCGGGGACTGGAAGAGGATAAGCCCACTGAGGCTGAATCCTGGCAAGACTGAAGTGATGATGGTTGGCTGGCACTGTGACCTGGGGGGGGAATTGGGACTCTGGTTATTGATGGAGTCCAGTCCCCTTTTGTCACTCAAGTTCAGCCTTGGAGTGCTTCTGAAATCCTTGCTGCACCTGGCTTCTCAGGTTATGACAGTGTCCAGGAGCACTTTTCACCAACTTCATCTGGTGAGGAGGCTGCAACTTTTTCTTTCTGATTCAGAGTGGGCCACTGTCATCCATGTTTTCACCACCTCAAGGCTGGATTGCTGCAATATGCTCTACATGGGGCTGCCGTTGATGATTGTTTGGAAGCTGCAGTTGGTGCAGAATGCAGCGTCCGGGCTCCTTTCGGGGACGGGTTGCTGGGAGCACATTACACCAGTGCTCCCGAGTCTGCACTGGCTACCTATAGCTTTCTGGACACAATTCAAGGTGCTGGTTTTGACCTTTAATGCCCTAAATGGCCTGGAACCCATGTACCTGCAAAACTGCCTTTCCTACTATGCTCTGTTGCAACACCTGTGGTCAGTTGGGGGCACCCTCCTGTGAGTTCTCCCTGTTACTCTTGTTCTTTCAGCGGGGGTGCACATAAGGCATTCTCAGTTGCTGCCCCAATGCTGTGGAACTCCCTCCCCCTGAAGGTCCATCGAAGTCTGGGCCTGAGCATCTTTTGGAGGTGGTGTAAAACGTTTCTTGTTGGTAAAGCAGTTGGTAGGCAGGGATAGGGATTAGGTGGATGGTTGTTGGAGAGGGGTTGGAATGGGTTGGGTTTTGCGGGGAAGTTGTGGGGGCGGGGGAGATTGTATTTTAAATTGCATTTTGTAAGCCACCCTGAAGGGCGGGGTATAAAATGTCAAATGAATAAATAAATATTTTAATGGATTGTGAGCTGCCCTGAGCCTCAGGGAATTGTGGTATATAAATTGAAATAAATAAATCGTAAGATTTGAATAAGCAGAATCTACAAAAGGAACAGTATGCGATTTAGAATGAACTTACTCAACAAAAAACACACTAATATTTGTTCCAAATCTATAACAAGGGCTCTGGCCTTTTCTTGGGTATCTTTGCAGCTTTGCTGTCTTGGGAGAGGGTATGGTGGTACCACGTTTTCAATATAGCACATCATTACTCAACTTGGAAAAGTGAAATATGAATAGAAAATTTGTACATCATTAAGGAAGACACTAGCAATGGTGCCAAGCAACTTGGGCAGGTTTCAGATGAGGAACAACATTAATTAATGTTCTAAAGCTCCTCATATATTAACTACTTGACACTCTATTCATCTACTTTGAGCAATGTTCATAGGAGCTAATGAAGGGATTCAGTTAACATAACATGCATTATAGCTTACTTTGACACTTTCAAAAATTAGCACACTGGTTCCCTTCACAGAGAGCAGAATTGTGCTAATGCATGTGACTTCAAAATGGCATCATAAAGGCTGAAATATTATACATAACACTGACAAAATGAAACAGGAAACATGGAGACTTTTGCCAGTTTAAGTAATATTACTTGCAGATAAAGCATCACTTATCTACATTTCAAAGTTTGAATATGTATAAGAAAAAGGGTAAGTAGGTTGGATATTAACCAGCAAGACAGGAAAACATTTGCTTAGAAAGGGAGCAGTATCTTTGATGCACTGTGTGACTTAGCCGAGTTAGGTAGAATGGCAAGCAGAATGTGCAAAACATCAGAGGATGGATGAGGTCAGAGGAAAGTTAGTACAATTAGACCAGGTTACCATGAGTCAATGCCAAAGTGCTGTTCTCTCTGCCCAGAAGGACCTAAAATGATGGTCACCTCATGCATAAAATGTGACAACTTATGAATTAAGTGATATATGAATACTTACTCTGATATTGATATGACCAGTATTTTATTTTCAATTAAAGCTTACTGGAGTGAAATGTTTTCCTTCAGCATGAGAAGCTTTCCCTATGATAAGGCTCATGTTAAATTTGTATACTATGATGTTGGAGAAATAACAGTGAAAAACATTGGTAGAAGTTCTGTTTTTCCTTGTACAGAAAGCTGAAACCTGTTAAAATTCAAATCAATCTGATAAAATATATATATAAGAAGATGGAAGCAGAAATGCCAGTGTTTTGCTTTAATTAGCGAACAAGTGTTGAGAAAAAACTATTTGCTGATACAGAATGGTCATCTATGGCAGCATTCCTCATTTTAATTTTCTAATCTGATATATTATTCAAGTTCAAAGTCCTGAAAAAGAAAAGATGCTGTAATCTAATCATACCTCAATCCAGGTGACATCTGCAGGAGGCAGAATACTACTGTTATTCTGCTGTCTAGTTGCTGTTGCTATGAATGATGAAGTAGCAAAATTACATTTTCCCATTATTATTTCCAGACACACTCTGGCAATGGGATGTTGACTCTAATAAAGCTTCAGACAAAGCTGTCAGCAGAGGAAATGGCAGAAGGAGAGCAAGGAACAGCCTCCACAATAATAAACGAATCTAAAGCCTCAGTGATAGGTTGTGCATTTTCTGATAAAATTTAATGTGGGTGCTTCAGAACCTATCATAACACTGCAGTTGAATTCCAGAAGGATAAATGTATTCTTTCAGGTCATGGTACTCAAGATTTTGACAAACAAACACATTAGGGCGGATTAAAGATGTAGAAGCCTTACCTGCTATAGTATTGAGAAACATCAGGTATTCGAAGTTAGAAATCTCCCGTCGCTGCCAGCGCTGAGTCATGTTGGAAGATTTATAAAGTTGTCGGGGAGTGGCCAGAGATATTCTTCTAAGAATTAAATTTAAAGAATTATTATTTTTTAAGATTCCTTTTAACATTTAAACTGCAGTGCTAACTAGCATTAATAACCTCACAGCTTTCAGTCTTCTTTCTACTTAATGAGGTCAGAAGCACTACCAATATTATTTGAAAAATGATTATGCCTAATTCATTTTCTATAATTAAAAACAATGTTTCCAGACTATTCATTTGCTTTAAAAAAATTCTTTCAAAAATTGAAGTAAAAATGCAATAACTAGCTCAAGGTGCAATATATTTCAGGAATATGAATACAAATGTGCAAAACAATTAGCAAGCCCCCTTTCACAGACATCCCACATCTGCTTTCTTCCCAAGAACCTCTGACTCTTTCATTAATTATTAATAACATTAACATTAACAATAACAATAACAATAATAAAAGAGCGAGCAATGTACCTGGCATTTAACAATTATTAATTAGAGAGGTCCCTTGCCTTGAGGGGCTTACAACCAAGGGGAGACAAGTGCCGGGAGAACATAGGAAAAGACAGGGATATGTTCATGAAGTTAAGAAGTTGCAGGTGCACATTATTAACTTAGTTATAAGGGAAAAGGGGACCCTGAATGAAGGGGCAGCATAGGAAACATCAGTGAGTAGTCTGTGGGGATGAGGAGCTAGGGGAAAGCCTGATGGAAAGGTAGGTTTTCGGGAAGGATTTAAAAGGGAGGGAACTCTTACATTTGTCCAGAAGGGCCAGGGTCTGGAGGAGGAGGAGGAGGGGTGGGGTAAAGTAGATGAGAAATTTCCCCACTGTATTTTGGAATACATTTATTTCCAATGTCTGAGTGTTTTTTGTTTATAACCGCTGAGTACTGGACTGCAAGGCTAAATACGCTATTATCATCTTTGTATTAGTAGCTCCAATAGCCCAATCCAGATCACTCCTTTAATATGGCAGTTTAAGGAATGGTATATGACCTTTGATTCAAAGAGTTGTACCCATTACAAACCGAGCCTTCAAGAGTACTCACAGATTATGGCATTGCACACATTGATCTTTGAACCATTCTGCATGTAGACAGAATGGTTAATGTTAGGCTAATACTAACTTTCCATCCTTAAGCTATTTCCTATCTTACAAATTCTTTACAGAAGACTTGAAGACAAAGTAATTCAGATGATATATTTTATTGTGCCAACTTTTGTAAGTGAATATGCATGCTTTTGGACAATGCAGGGCCCTTCTTCAAGTATGCTATAGATTCTAAATCAATGTCATCCATATTCAATATGTCAATATGTAAATATTCAATATTGATTCCAAATCAATGTCAGCCATATGGATTCCAAACACAGAAGATGATTAACTTTTTATATATACACCTGTCCTGCATTTGTCAGTATATAGTTCTAACTTGTTACATGCCTAAGGAAGGTACCTTTGTGGCCCAAAGGCTTTCACATTTTCACTGACAGTAGTTGGTCCAAAAAAGGGTATCATTTGAACTACTTCATCAGACTTTTCTCAGATTGAGCAACTGGAGACATGGATGGATGGGTGGGTGGATGGATGACTTGGAAGAGGGATATGCTGTTAGGAAAAAAGCCACTGACTTATCAAACATTTAAATGCAATACATTTAAATTTGCTTTGCATTATTGCTGTTACTATATAACTATATATAGTTAAATATAGTTATATAACTATATATAGTTAAATATAGTTATATAACTATGTATAGTTAAATATATAAAATCTAAACTATAGACTAAAAGTTATATGTAACTAAATATAGTGATATAGTTATAGTTAACTATAGATATAGTTATATATATCTATAGTTAACTATAACTATGGGTATTTTCAGAAGTTACGAGATCACAGTCAACCACAGTGAATCTGCACAGGGTGAAAGTGATTCCGTAACGTCTGATGGGGGGAACGGAAGTTCCCCCCCAGATGTTCACCCCCGTGAATCACGGGGGGGGAATCAGATTCACCGCGCGATCGGAGGTCCTGCCCGGACCATCCCCAATCGCGTGGTGAATGAGATTCCCCACGTGATGAAGGAAACAGTAACGTCTGTCCCTTGACCACGGCCTGGAATCCGCGGTGCCCGGGTGCTGCGGCCGCATTGGCCGCATCGCCCACCCGTCGCCTGGAGGATGGGCAGCCGGGGCAGCGTGTGGGGGGGGGGCAGGGCTGTGCAGCCAAATGTTGCACCGCGCAGCCTCACCCCCTCCCCGGATTCCCCGCCGGGATCGGCCACCGCGTCTGTTAGCCCATGACGCAGTGGCCCCGGCGGGGAATCAAAGGTTTGTTTCCGTGCTGGGGCCAATTGGCCCCGTCACGTCTGAAAATACCCTATATAACTATATTTAGTTATAACTAACTAACTATATATATAGGTATATATATAGATATATAGTTTTATTTATTTAATTTATTTATTTATTTCAATAGATTTCTACCCCGCCCCTCCTGCAAAAGCAGCCTGGGGCGGCTTCCAACAATAAAACAATAAAAACAATTTAAAACATTCAATACAATAATATTAAAACAGAGCTCAAGATATAATAAATACATAAAAAATAATGGGTAAGGTGAGGGAGCTATATCTATAGTTATATAGTTATATAACTATATTTATAGTTAACTATAACTATATTTAGTTATATATAACTTCCTTAGTCTATAGTTCTGATTTTTAAAAAAATTTTTTTAGTTTTTACATGCCTGAGGAAGGGTTCTGTGTGGCCCAGAAGCTTGCATCCTGTCACCAAGGATAGTTGGTCCAATAAAAGCTATCATCTGAACTATGTTGTCTCTATGTCTTGCATCTGGAGCTAACATAGCAACCGGATGCTCTCTAGATTGCAGAAGGGTGTCAGTTGCTATGATGTGTTATGACACATTTGACTTTTTCGAAGTTGCTTTGGACATGTTATGGGAAGAAACAGTTTAGCCAAACATTTTACCTCCAATACACAACCCAGGCGGACCCACATATTCAGGGCTTCAGGACTTTTTAACATACAGCAGAAGTCCATCAGCTCAACAACACAGGCCACCAACATTAACAGTGCAGTGTAAGACCTCTCTTCCTTCACTTGAACAGCATTAATTATATGAGAGGTCACCTCATTGTACATGATTATGGCTACCTGCTGCAAAAATAAATCTGATGTAAGGGAGATTTGCATGCATAAGAAACAGAACCTTCGAAAGTGCTGGATCTACACTATAAAACTCACTCCTTTAAGAATGAAAATAGCACTGTCTGCCTCAACAGTTTCAGAAATAACTTACTACATATTTCTTTGACTTAATTTTCCCAAACTAAGATCTTTGCATACACAAACGCCTTCTCTCCAATTTCCTGTCTAATAAATATATCTAATAATAATAATAATAAGCTTTATTGTTTGGCCATTGGCCGTAACAAATTCAATACAAACTTGGCAGTGAGCAATCTGCCACATAACCACATTTAAAATAAACTATATAAGCAAAATTAACACCAATTATAAATTCCAAATAAACACTTAAAATTTGCCTAGTCCTTCCCGGGTCTTGTGGTGGCAGGACTTAACCCCTGTAGCTAACAATAAATAATAAATTTGTTACACAGCACAAGTCATTATCACCGATCATATCGATCCAGAGGGATCAGCCAAAATGATGGGCAGATACATTTTAGGAGCCCCACTATGCCAGACCCTCAAGCGCAATGATGATGGTCCTGTCTAATCTGTTTGAAATTTGGAATTTGTAACACTGAACAGAAATTTTGTCACCCTTTTGATGTTTCCTTCATCATTACCAGATAATAAAAATGCCACCAAGCTAGTACTAGACCTACCCAGACAGTCTTTTAATAATGGGGCTAACAGATTCTCACGGGCTTTAGAGTAACACACACATCTTATCAGAATATGGTTTATAGTGTCGACACAGGCTAGCGGGCAACTGCAGAGTCGATGAGCAAGAGGGATACCATGTAGACGCCCCTCGGTTAGTGCAGAAGGGAAGATATTCATCCCAGCCATGGTTAAACACCTTCTGGCCGACAATCCCAGATCATATTCTAGATAGGGCATAACACCCAAAAAGCTGTTAAGTAAGCCCAGAAAGCAACCCAGTGTCTTTTTTCCCTCTTGCTGCAGTAATATCCTCCTGGTAAGTTATATCTACAATCCACTGTTTAACCAGTCTTCTGGCTCCAGCATATCCTAAAGTAGTCAGCATAGCGGGGGAAAGGCCTATCATATACAGTTTTCTAATGACCATTCCAATGCACAGATTGCTAAAACGATCCGTCAGTACCAATATAGAAAGGGAGCAGTCAGGCCAAACTGCAGTATTAGCCAGTATCCAATAGCCAATATCCAAATCTGAGCCTCTATGGTTAGCATCCCACATTCTAACTTCACAGCGCAGCTTGGAGCACTACTGGGTATCACCAAAATGGATCTAAGAAATTTGGTCAGCAGATGCTCCAGATTTTTAATTTTCCCAACTGCCCAGAACTGGGCTCCAAAGAATAATTGGGACAGACATTTCATCTTGTATACCCGGATTGCGGGAGTTACCAACTGCCCCCCTCTGGCGCTAAAATGATGGCAAATTGATCTCCCGACAAGTCCGGCCTGCCTTATCGCCATATCTCCGTGTGCTGTCCAGGCACCATTAGACTGTCCAGGCACCATAAGTCCCAGATATTTATACAGTCTGACTTGCTCAAGCTGATTCTCATCTAAAAGCCAATTATGGACCTTCTGCTTAGATGAAAAGACCATTATCTTAGTTTTATTGTAATTTATTTCCAGATAATTCTGGCTGCAGAACTGACCAAAAGCAGCTAGTTGCCTATGCAAGCTCACCTATATCTAATAAATTAATCAAGCTATTTCTTCTATAGTCCTGAAAAAAGAACACAGATATAGGCTGTATGTTATTTCTACTCTTCAGTATTTGGGAAGTGTATCTATACGACACTGATGAGGGGGGGGGATATTAATATTTAGATAACAAGGTAGATAGAAATATTGCATAATCACATTTTACAAGCTCATCATAAACAAATTATTTACAGTTCCCCAAAAGGTATGGTTCTTTGGCAAACTACATCTTTAGAACACACTATGGTATTTCATGTAAATAAAATCAAATTGCAGTACTGAATAAAAGTATAACTATAGAAGCCCTGTCATAATCACATTTTGGATAAATGTATATTACAGAACTTCTGTATTTCCAATTGTGACATCCAAACCATTTTACACATTGCTTAGTATACGGCCCAAAGGCTTCCACATTCTCACTGACAGTAGTTGGTCCAAAAAAGGACTCAACCGTTAATATTGGGTTGGGGAAGAAAAGGAATACAGAAAAGCTGTAACACCCTCAGAACTGGCACCTGCTAAGCCTTACCTCACCTCCCTGACTATTTGTGTTGTCTTTATACCTGGAACTGAGAAGACTACGGTGTCTGTAGGTTGTTGGGTTGGAGGAAGCAGAGGGAGGTAAGGAGGAGAGGCTGTAGCACCTTTAACATTGGCACCTGCAGAGCCACACCTCATTGACAGACTGTGCCTTTCCACTTCCAGGTATGAAGGCGGCTGTAGAATCTGTAGGTAGGGATCCATGTTCACAGCATTTTCACCATTGTCACAAATGCTTAAAACTCAGTGACCACAAGGTCCCTGGTCTGTAGGCAGATGCCTCAGAACCCTGTCAGCTAGGCAGCCATTTGGCATGTGGGGCTGGACATGTTGTGGCAGTGATTCCTGTTGAGTAGAAGATTTTTCTTAGAATCCTCTTTTCTCTTCTGTTTTCTATTAATTTTGTAATTGTTTTAGTTTTAATGTTTTTAAGGGAGAAAATTAACATGGGTGTAAGGGTTGGGTCTAGAACTATTCCCTGGTCTCCCTTCTTTGCCCTCTGGCCCCAATGACCCACACCCTCATATACCTAACAGTGGGGAGCTGAAAGTGTTGATTAGAGGAGGGGAATAAGAATTGCCATGGACCCCCAGTGAGAGGGAGGCATGGGGGAAGACAGTGGGGCTTGAGAGAGGGGGTTCTCCTAGGTGAGAGATGTGGGCAGGGGAATGAGCTTTGTTTTGTTTTGTTTTTTACTTGTAAACAATGGGGTGGGAATTTTATACGACTACAGTCAGGGAGGGAAAGATTGCTTCGAAGACCCCTTCTTTTGGAGAGTTTCCTAGCAGCCCTGAGCTTTGTCCCTTTTACCAGAGGGCTTGCTTCGAAGGGAGCAGCTACCTTGTCAGTTTCACCTGCTGGGGAGTTTACTTGGCAACTGCAGCAGCCAGCCAGTGAGTTTCCCCTTTCAGCTCCAGCTCTGTCTCTGTGTGTTCACCAGTGTTCCTCCACCTCCACTGGGAGCAGCGTCCTGAATTTCACAGGAAGGTGGGGGAAGGAGGAGAGATTGCGTTGCAGATTCCCTTGTGACCCCAGTGTTTCCCTTGTCAGTTACATGCCTAAAGGAATTCTATCAAAAACTCATGTAAAATTCCTCAATGCACGTAACTACATACAATCACTATCCCTTCGCCAGAAAGGAGAGGGAGTGAGGAAGCCATGGAGAGGAAATGGAAAGAGTGGGGTGGGGCCTAGGTCGAATGACTGGTAGGAGGCCACCGTGAGTGCCGGGAATGATGTGGGTCCAGGTGAATGATGGGGGGGGGGGGGGGGGGGATGGTTCCTCACACACGTCATTCCTCCCAGCTCCCCATCATTTCAACTACTCCTGGTGTCTTCTCACACCTCATTTCACCCAACCCCCATCATTCCAGCTGCTCCTGGTTGTATCTTACCTGTGTTCCACCCAGTCTCCCAACACTCCAGCTGTTCCTGGTGTCCTCGTACCAGTCTTTTCACCCAACCCCCTGTCATTCCAGCCACTCCCGCTAGCCTCTTGTATCTCATTCCACCCAGCTCCTTGCATTTCAGACACTCCCGGTGCACATGTACCCATTATTCCACCAAGCAGATTTCAGCTAAACTTTAGGAAGCACTTCCAAACAGCAAAAGCTGTTCAACAGTGGAACAGGCTGCCTAGGGCGGTGGTGGGCTCTCCTTCACTGGAGGTTTTCAAACGGAGGCTGGATGGCCATCTGTCAGGGATGCTGTAGCTGTGGATTTCCTGCATTGAGCCAGGGGTTGGAGTAGATGACCTCTGAGGTCACTTCCAGCTCTAAGATTCTATGATTAAGGTTTCAGTGAACTGTCACTATGCCAGCTGAAATCATGCTATCGCATTAAAACAAACAAAACAACAGCAACAATCGCATTAAAACAAACAAAACATCAGCAACAAAACACTTTCATTTGTATTTTTCCCTTTAATGCCCCAGGGATCTGTACTGGGATCAGTGTTGTTTAATACATTCATTAATGTTTTGGAGAAGGGAGTAAAGAGTGAGGTGATCAACATTTGCAGATGACACAAAATTATTCAAGGTAGTTAAAACCTGAGCCGACTGTGAAGAATTGCAGGAGGATCTTGCAAGACTGGGTAACTGGGCACCTAAGGCCATTTTCACACGGACATCCCCCCCCCCTCCGTTCAGGTGGAGGGGTGTGTGATAAAAAGACAGCAGGGGCGCTATATAGCTGAGCAACCCACCTCACTGTGTTTCTCCAAATCTCTGACCAGGGGTCCCCACAGCTAGCAACCCCCCAAAAACCCTTGGTATTCCGCTGCCACCACCTGAGTGTATCCCAGTGGGCATTCACACCACTCAGGAAATGTGAACCCCAAAATGCATAGGCCTCACACCTTCCCCAAAAGCACTCCCCCTTCCTGGCACACTGTTCCCGGGATTTCCTCCCCTGCGTTGGAGGCCGATCCTCAGAGTCACCCACAGGAGTCTTCCCTTGGTACCAAAGCTTCTAGCTCAATAGGCAGTTGTGCTAGAAGCTCAATAGGCTTCTAGTTCAATAGGTAGTTTCCCCCTCTTTAGTAGCTTGGCCTGGATACCTGGCCTAAGGAGACGTTTAATTGTCAGCCAATAACACACACGCAAACACCCAGTAGGGTAAAAACAAAGCTTAGAATTTATTAGTACATATAAAAAGGAATAAAAGCAAAGTTCACACTGAGAACCAAGAGGTGATAATCCTTTGAGCAATGTGAGCCAGTCCTGTCAGGTCTGATAACCCTTTTAGAACGCGTCTTCCTGCAACTGTAGCTGATGTAGCAAGCAAGTACTCACGCTGGTTCTGATCAGGTCTCCATAGATGATGGTTTTCCTATGGGGTCCAAGTCTTTATCCTGGCAAAGCTAGAGTTACAGCCAAGTCATGCAGTCCATGTGTGCCTCCAGGCCCCTGCCTAGGTCACCAGTCTAGCAGAGTCTACTAGAGATCTCAGTGAGAGAGTGAGGAGAATGACTAAAAGAGACCAAAGGACCTCGGCTCAGTTCTTTTAAAAGTTCCCTTCCCCCCCTGTGATTCGTTCGGGCAGGTCACCTGGCCAAAAGGTAGATTTCCCACCTGACCAGTCCGAGCCAATCAGCTTAGGAATTTCAGGAATGTGGGATCCTTCCCATGTGTTTGATTAGAGGCTTGGCGCTCAGATCAGGCCTGACTTGAGTTTGGGCAGGGTGTCTTTGTCAGTGTCAGTGGCTGTCTTTGCTAGTGCCTGTCCAGGCAAGTGGCATTTTGCCACAGGGGGTGCCTGTGCGAACACTGCAGTGGGTGCGGGGGAGGGGGGGGAGGTTGGTGGGCATCAGTGGGAACTCCGCGGGGGGTGGGTGAAGGTGTGTGCACGCTCCCGTGCTCCACCCATCACCCACGCATGGAGCAATGGGCACCAATGCCTAATGCTCCATGTGTGGAGATGGGTGGGGGTCCGTGGGAATACACCCCCATGCATTGGCCACCCACCACGCCGCCCACCCATCCCCTCATGCACCCATTAGAAAAGGGCCTAAAGGGCAGATGAAATTTAATGTGGACAAGTGCAAAGTGATGCACATAGGGAATGATATCCCAAACTATGTGTATGCAATGGTGGGTTCTAAATTAGGAGTTATCACTGAGGAAAAGGATCTTGGAGTCATTGCGGAAATTATCAGCTCAGCGTGGGGCGGTGGTCAAAAAAGCAAATGGAATGTTTGGAATTATTTGGAAAAGGATAGAGAATAAAACGGAGGATGTCATAATGTCTCTATACTTCAATGGTGCGACCACACCTGGAATTTTGTGTGCAGTTCTGGTCTCCCCTTTCTCAAAAAAGACATAGCTGAATTACAAAAGATACAGAGAAGGGCAATGAGAATGATAAAGGGTATGGAACAGCTTCCGTACAAAGAAAGGCTTGACAAGCTCAGTCTCTTCAGCTTACAGAAGAGAAAACTGAGAGGGGACATGAGAGAGGTTTATAAAATCTTCAGTGGTATGGAATGAGTAGATAGGGAATGGTTATTTATCCTCTCAAATAGTACTAGAACTGGGGGACACACTATGAAACTAGCTGCCAGCAGATTTAAAACAAATAAAAGGGAATACTTCTTCACTCAAGCAGACTGTGAGGAACTGCAACAGGATCTTACGACACTGGGTGCCTGGGTATCTAAATGGCAAATGAGATTTAATGTGGACAAGTGCAAAGTGATTCACATAGGGAAAAATAATCCAAACTATGCGTACACAATGCTGGGTACTAAGCTAGGAGTTACCACTCAGGAAAAGGATCTGGGGGTGGTGGTGGGGGTTGTGGACAATACAAT
>QEPC01015139.1:1000050-1012079 GCA_003113815.1 Sphenodon punctatus | reverse complement strand
GGGGGGGGGGAAGCCGCCTCTGTCTTGTGCTCAATCTGCGGAAGACTGAGGTGAAGCTGGTGGGAAGGGGCAGCTGGATAAGAGGAAGCTCTTGCCTTGTTCAGGCTTTTGTACGTGAGGGGGTGTAGATGGAGATAGCAGGTCAGGTAAAGAACCTGGGTATCATTTTCATCCACACTCCGTCCATGAAACCTAGATATCACTTTTTTCAGCTACAGAATTTGCATAAGCTAAACCCTTTGTGGATGGGTCATGCTCTCCAGTCAGGAGCAGCCATTCAGGGAATTATGTGCCTCAGTGCTCCTCACAGGGCTAATAATAACTACCCCTTGAAGCACTAACAACAGTGATGTCCCCTGTAGGGGTAATTTACTCGGGCCTCCCAACATTCCTCACAGTCCACCCATGCCACCAGGAAATGGGGCTCCTTCCAAAACAAGATGGGCCCCCAAACATAAATACATACAACATAAAGTTTTCCCTCCTGGGAGTGAAGCCTCTACCTTCAGGCAGGGCCATAAACTCATACACTGTCCTTGAGTCTGGACCCAGAGCTCTGGGGTCTTCCTGGCTACACAACAGTTCTCTTCTATGGGCTTCCAGCAGTGCTTCTCTGTCACTTGCATCTTCCTCAGAATGTGGCAGCACAGCTGTTTAGAGCTTACTGGTTTGGTAGGGAGTCATGATCATATTATACTCGCCCTGCATGCTTTGCATTGACTGCCTGCAGAACAGTGGATTGAATTTAAGATTGAACTGTTGGTTTTCAGGGCACTGAAAGGTACAGGCCATGGCTAAATTCAAGATCTACTCCAGGAGCATCACCCTGATAGTTATCTGCACTTGGAAACCACCCACTGTTTGGAGATCCCACCATTACTCCTTAAGTCAGTGGGAGATCTGGCCTTAGTTTTGGCAGGCCCCTGCATGTGGAACTTGTTCCTTCCAGATGTTCATCTTGGCTCCTCCTTCCCCCCTTTTAAAAAGCACCTAAATAATTATTTATTTTCTAGGTGCTTTTAGGATCCACTACTGGTTCCCCTTTATCATAGGCGACCGGTAACAGTCAATAGTAGGGGCAGCATAAGAGTGGGAACTGGGCACAGGTTCTATAGGACTTCTGAAAATCGGGGTGGGGTGTTCCGCATGCCCCTCCACAAGTTTCCTTAAGCCCTCTTTATCTTCCCTTTTAAAATAAATTTGATATTGTTTTATCATGTTTCTATGTTGTGAAGCACTCTGAGCACTTTTTGGTGGTGGTGGGGTCTGTAAAAGTATTATTATTATTATTTTTAATAACTGCATTTTTGGATACCAAAAACAAATAGAGATATGGGGATCAGAAACTACTGTAGAAAGTGTAAGAAGTTGATAACAGAAGTTGCTGTTAATATTTATAACTGCTCTTTTCTCGTCATTGTATTTAAATGTGGGCCTGACACATGACCAGAGGGTGCCATGCTCTGGACCTGCTGTTCTGCACCGACCTTGAGGCAGAGGATCCGATGGTTGGGAGTGTTGTTGGTTCACGCTTGTCATGGCTAGACCATTACATCCTGCAGGTCTCCATCCTGGTGCGCCTACCTGACTGGAGGGGTGCAGAACTGATTACAATGGTCTGCCCTCGGAAGCTGATGGAACCTGATGGGTTTCAGGCTGTTCTGGGGGTTCAATGGCCACTTTATTGATGCCCTTGTAGCCTTCTGGAATGACTGGTTGGCAGGGGCTATCAACCAGGTGGCTCCCAGGCGTCCACTTCTCGCGTTTCGGCACTGCAGGTCCCCATGGTTTATGGAGGACCTGGGGCAGCTTAAGCGCAAGGGGAGGTGATTGGAGCGACAGTGGCGCCATACTTGTGATGAAGACGACTGATTGCAGCATAAATTTTTCAAAAGTTATGCTGTGACTGTGCGGGCAGCAAAGAAGGGTTTCTTTGCTGCACTCATAGCATCTGCAAAGTCACATCTGGCACAGCTTTTCTGAGTGGTGAGGGGTTTGGGTCAGTCCTGCCTGTCTCCACCTGAACCTGGAGTTTTCTGGGGCCCACTGTGACATGTTTATGGCATACTTTCCAGATAAAATCACTCACATTGAACACGACTTCGACGCTGCCCTTTTCGATACAGTGGCAGAGCCAGACGCATGGGATCAATTCCAATTGGTGACACCTACTGAGGTGGTGGATGTGCCTGACTCTGTGCGAGCCACAATTTGTGAACTGGACCCTTGCCTCTCCTGGCTGGTCAAGGCCAGCCAGGAGATGGTGGGGCCGTTTCTGGCCAGGGTTATCAATGCTTCCTTGTGGGAGGGAAGGTTACCAGAGTCCCTTAAGGAGGCTGTGGTCTATCTTTGGACGTTGACGCCCCGATGACTTATCGACCTGTTTCTAACCATCCCTTTTTAGGGAAGGTTATTGAATGGGTGGTGGCTTGTCAGTTGCAGGCGCATCTGGACCGTATCCATTTTCTAGATCCTTCGCAGTCCGGTTTTCACCAGGGTTATGGCACTGAGACTACGCTTGTGGCCTTGGTCGACGACTTCTGAGTGGAGCTGGATAAGGGTCATTCGACCCTTCTGGTTCTGCTCGATCTCTCGATAGCATTCAACACAGTGAACCATGAGGTGCTGGTGATTCACCTGTGGGACCTGGCGGGGTTGGATGGAATGGTTTTATGATGGTTCCAGTCCTTCCTGGCAGGTAGATCTAAATGGGTTCTCCCAGGGATCTCCTGTGTGGGGTCCTGAAGGGTTCCATTTGGTCCCCTCTCTTGTTTAATGTCTGTATGCAGCCATTGGGAGAGGTTGTGCGTAGATGAGGAGTTTGCTGTCATCAGTATGCTGATGAAACTCAACTATACCTGTCATTTTTATCTGACCCACGTCCTACAGTCTCGGTGCTTTCCCGGTGATTGATGGCTGTGGCGGCCTGGATGAGGTTGAGCTGACTAAAACTGAATCCCAACAAGACGAAGGTAATGTTCATTGGCGGGGCTGGGGTCCTGGATGAGGGGTTGTTACCTGTTATCGACTGGGTTTGCCCCATGTTGGTATCTCAGGTTAGGAGTCTGGGAGTGCTCCTGGATCCACAGCTGCGTCTGGATCTCCAGGCATCAGCTGTGGCCAGAAGTGCATTCTGCCAGTTGCATCTGGTGAGGTGGCTCCGCCCCTATATCTCAGATTTCGACCTGGCCACAGTCATCCATGCATTTGTCACCTCAAGGCTGGACTATTGTAATGCACTCTACATGGGGCTGCCCATGGTGACGTTTGGAATCTGCAGCAAGCGTAGAATGCTGCGGCCTGTCTGCTTACTGGGATGGGTTGTTGGGAGCACATCATGCTGGTGCTCAAGGCACTGCACCGGTTGTATGTAGTTTTCCGGGCCCAATTCAAGGTGTTGGTGTTGCCCTATAAAGACCTAAACAGTCTGGGCCCTACTTATCTGAGGGACCACCTCATTTCCTGGGAAGCTCCTGCGGTCATCGGGGGCTGTCCTCCTGGAGGTTCCCTGCTATAGGCGGGTAGGGACTGACAGGAGGACGTTCTCGGCAGCCACTCCAGTGCTGGGGAACTCTCTCCTGGCAGAGGTCTGCCTCAGCCCAAGTCTTCTTATGTTCCGCTGTCAGTAAGACCTGGCTCTTCCATCAGGTGTTTGTTCGGTGGAGGGAAGGGTTAAAGGGTGGGTTGGGATGAGATTTATTTGAGATGTTCTGTTCACACCATTTGTATATTTGTATTTTTAATGGTTTTATTGATTATTTATGAAATTTGTATTATGTATATTTTTATTGTATTTTTTATGATATGTTGTGAGTCGCCCCGAGCTACCTGAGGCAGGAAGGGCACTATATAAATGTATAAAATAAATAAAAACAAATAATAAAAATTAATGCTTTGAATTGCTACCTCTTCGCTTAACAATTTTTGCACCACTTAAGTGCCTGAAGGATGGCTTTGCATGGCCTGAAAGCTTGCATATTGTCACCAACGTAAGTTGGTTCAATAAAAGATATCTGAACTATTTTGTTTCTTACTAAATTGTAGGTATTACCATCTTTAAAAAGTCAATCTTGAAAAACTAGGTTGGAAAAATTTGATTTTGGATCTTATGCAGCAGCGTGCATCTGGTCCTTTTTACCACATTGTTATCTACACACTGGTCACCAATTTATAGAATTCTCATGATTATGGTATGAAATTCCTAGAAAACCTCAGTATCATCAGTAAGAAATGGGGGGGGCGAGGGGGGGAATCAAACCAAACCTGGGCATCACCCTCTCAGGAAAATTAGGTAAGTTGTTCTTGTCTCTTTTTTCCAAGTCAGATTTTAACTGTTATTTTTTGAGACAGATATTCAAGAGAATCTTTAACCAATCCTTTAGTATTCTTGGGAAGGCAATGAAGATTGCAACACTGATTTTGATAACTGCAGAAAAGTATTTTAGCCAGGTGATAGCAGAAGAAGTCAGACAGGTGACAAATCCTGAGACTTGGAGCTTGAGGAAGAGACTGCCATTGACCACTAGCAAACTCAACAGAAGAGAGGCTCAAGGGCAGGGACCCGAGATCACAGCATTTCCCCCATTCCAGCCATTGGGGAAAATGCTGTGAACATAGGTCCCTGCACAAGGGGATTAGCTGAAGCAGTGATTGAAAGATTGCATACACATCTCAACAGGTGTAATAAGATCTTATAATGGTGCCAAGGGATTACATCAAGCTAGATACATTTTGGTGAGAAACTGTATAGTAGTCATTTCAGTTCTGACTAAACCATTCAGTGCCGAAAGGGAGATTTGGAAGGGCTAGTGGTAGGTCCTAGTTACAGTATCAGAACTCACCTTGGATCATCCAGCATGGCTACACTGAGCACTTCTTCTTCAGCATTACTTTAACATTTAATCAATCACCACTAGGAGAGTATCAAACTGCTTCTCAACATCAAGGATATTGTTTTCTTTTAATTCACCATTAAATAATACCAAAACAGGCAGGGGGAGCAGATGCAGACACCTTCAAAAGATAAAGGTGCCACAGTATTTATTAGCTGTGGCACAAAAGCACTTCCAACAAGTAGAAGTATCTTAAAGAATAAGGATCATACAGAACATAGTTTTGTGGCAAACATTCCTGAATACAGCAGGTACAGATTAAAAAGGAATGTAAACACATTACATTTTTAAAAACCACATACATGAAATTTACCAGATTGCTTACCAGATTGCAACTAAACTTTGCATGTTAAAATCAATACAAAGCATCAAAACTGTGGTATGTAGAACTTAATTTACTATGGATAAATTAGATCATGGTTGGGGAACCTCAGGCCTGGGGCCAAATGTGGCTCTCTGCTAGTTCCTTCCCCCCCTTTTCCACTTCCTGGATCTGGCCCCTGGATCCAGTTTCTACCCCCAAGTACTGGAAAACTAAGCCTGAGGGAGCAGATTTGAAGGCATGCATGCAAGGATCAGGATTGATTCATGATCTGGACCTTCCTTTTCCTGAACACCCCGTCTCCCACTTCTATGCGACCCTCGGAGCTTGTACTAATTTTCAAAGTGGCCCCTTGGAGCTTCCCACCCCAGAATTAGAAGATTGCACATGGAAGCATAACTTGATTTTACTTCTGTTTTCTCAAACACATGTAAGCAGTCAAATAAATTATTGAATAAACACATTTTCATTTCTATCCATGTACAGCCAGCCAGATATACTATTTGTGCATACATATTCATTATCAGCAAGGTGCTTAATAAACTAAAGCAACCTGATCCCACAGCTTTCCTGGACAAGACATGGCTTTGCTCATGAAAACTAAGAAGAAACTGGAAGGTTGGTAGGAAGACTAGAAGGCTAACCCATAACTCAGAAGCAAATTCCCAAACCACTATGCAGACTGGCCATCCACTACTAAGTCTAGATTTGTCAAAGTTCTAGCAGCCCTTGAATATTGGTTCCCTCCTGTGTGGGTCTGTAGCTCTGTGGAACCAGATATGAATATACATACTAATCACATTTTTGGGCATGACCATAACCCCTGCCCTGCAGTGAGGTGAGCTAATACACTGCATGGATTCAGGATTATTGAAGCATGCTTCAGGATAAGAGTTTTATTTCTCCCTCTCCCTTTGACAGGGCAGATAGCCAACTTTAAACTCCTTCTAGTTCTTGCTTCTGAGCAGGCACTATTCTCAACTGGCTAACAAGCACAGTCCACACACAAACAGGCACTTTCCATCTTCTGGAGTCTAAACTCACATGTTCTTAAGGTCTGGAATTATTAACATAAAGAAGTTCAGTCCAAAACTTTCCTCAGCCACCTACTACCATTAGTAAAGAGTCTCCCTAAAATTGTAGAAAACAGTGTCCACAGTATTGCCGGTTCCAGATAATGTTGTTGCTTGCTTTGATTAAATTGAATGCTAATCCCATTCTAAAAAATAATAAAAATGCATTGTCCAACCATTTACAGTAGACAAGTCTGTAAAGTACTGAGCATCTCCTCTAGGGTGCTGCTGAACATTCTAATTCTTATTCTTTCAATGCCAGCCCAGTTCAGGGTTCTTGCTAGATGAATTTAAGATCTGGTAGGATTAGGCTCTATGCTACAGAAAGCAAAGAATGACCACACAAAAGGGGGAAGTATTTTATAGTTTATATATCAGAAATTAAAAGAAAGCAAATTCATGTGTGTAAAAATATACCCTTCAATAACTAAGTACAGGAATGTGCTCCTCTTAACTATCTGTGTCTAGGTAATAGAAGATATATGGCACTTTCATTTTTGTGATTATCTTTTCTTCTGTACAAGGTAGAATAGGTAATACTATTCTATTTTTGGTGTGAATGCCATTAATAATAATATACTCCATTTTCAGCCATACAAATCTCATTGCTAATTGGAATTCTCATGCAACTATTCTGCACCATTACACAACCTGGTATACACAAAGGTGCTGCTGTGCATGTGGCTCCAGCATAAATATATTTTTATCTGTCAAAAGACAGCCTACCCACAAATAAATGCCCATCCACTCATACATAAAAGAAATTCATGATAAGTCCAAGTTAAAAATAATTACCACTTCTCCCCTTCAACTTTTTAACACCAGGATAGGTTACTTTCATAGTAGACTTAAAGAGAAAATCCAACACATGCCAGCTGACAATTGCAAACTAATCCCTATCCTGCTTTCTATTTCTTTTTATGAACTGCAAAGCAAGGTCCAACAGACAGCCTCAGATGCATCTCAGGTCCAGTACATGCTTTTCAAACCTAATCAAGAGGGTGTAAAAATGTATATAGAAAGATGAAAGTGCCTTTGCCTTTGTACAGATGGCAAAAAAGCAGGGAAAGGCTGAAAGGGAAGTGAGATGTTCCATAGGGGAAGGTTAAGTCTGATGCTAATGCTTATTTAAAATGGTGACAGTCTGGAGTAGTGAAGCCTTGCTGGGCTGCTTTAATTTCTCCCTGGAATAGCTCTCTCCCAACCTTCTGCAGCACATCAAAGTCTCTAGAGCTCAATTAAAATTGGATTATATTGAAATGCTCTATCTATGGGACTGCGCTCACTAACACTTTTCTCTCAGTAATACTCCAGATGACAGTTGCCCATCCCTATTTAAACAGTTGTCATAGAGACCATGAACTAAAGCAGCAGTAACCAACAATACAAAGGAAAGGTAAGTGCTCAGATTTCTGTGAATGAAGGGGTTGGTTTTCAGCAGCATTGCATAGTGCATACACCACCAGCAGCAGCTAAATACAGCCAACATAAAAGGCTATAATGCTCCATGCTGCTCTAAGTAGAGAAGCAAAGTAAATGAGCATAGTAGAGAATTTCAGGTTTTTAAAAAAACAAAACTCAATTGCTAGACAAATAGTACCTTACATGTGGACATGGTTTCACCACTTAAAATATCTAAAACTAAATCACACCTTTGAAGGAAAACTGAGATTGGTACTAACAGCTGTAGGTAGACTACAGCCAACCGACTCTAAAATTTCCACAAGCCACTTTCTGACTACAAGTGCAACATGATCAAAACAAATTACCAGGTAGAGTATTTAGCTTTCTCAGTAAAAGATTATGGATTATTCAATCATTGTTTGAAATTATTAAACTGGTGTTCTTTTAACACAAATGCATGAAAATTGTGACTATATATATATATAAATAAATAAATAAAACTGCATTCCTAACTTGTTTTAATTGTTTCATAATCTATAATTCTGTATAATTTTGTTATATAGCACCAACAACTGTCAACACCACAAGAAAACCCTGGCAAAAAGCAAAATAATGAAGACAGTTTAAATTTCTGGCAGGACTGAGCAATGTATTTGACAGTGCCGATTGCTAGTAATGATACCACGTTCTCATGTAGATGGCATGTTTCTGGCACTATTAAAACTCTTAACCTTTTTTTTGTAATTGGCTTATTGAAAGTCCCAGGATTGTTTTTTCTGCCATTGTGCTGATCACCATGGAAATGAACAATTATTGCTGTTTTACTGTATTGCTCTACTTTTCTTTCAAGCATTTGGTAAGCATGCTCCTTGTTCTCCTGGGAAAACTGTGTTAGGATTTTGAAGCAGCAACAAGGCAGAGTGCACAAAGTGCAGGCCAAAGGGGAAGAAAACAAAAATGTGTCAGAAAATCTAAAAACTGCACAGATCAAAATTTGTCAAAACACGGCCTTGGTTTAAACCAACAAGAAGGGCCCCTATAGTTTGGTCCTTGACAAAGCATGGTCTTTTTATTTTTTTTTATTTTTAGCCCAGCTGTAGAAAACACCATCTAATGAACCTGTCTAGGGCTGCTGTCCCCATCCTGTCAGGCATGTCAGGAAATGACAAGCACTGGGGACAGGCCGCCGCCAGTCATAGACAGGCCTGCCAGCTGGAGAGTTCAGCCCCAATCTAATCACACCACCAGAAAATAACTTTCACGCTTTCAGCCTGACAGGATGGGCTAAAGGAAAAAAAATTAGGATTGAAACAATGCTTTTTGTTTCAATTACATACCTTTTCTGGACAGAAAATTAAAAGGAAGCTACTGGCCCATGAGTTTCATGCTGATTCATGCTAATAGAACCCTGTGCTAATGTCTTTTTTATTAAAAGACACAGAAGTTAACCATTAAAATCATAGAGGCAGTCACAATAAGACCATATAGACTGTACCTATATACGTCTGCATAAATATTTAAACTGTCACTGAAAGTTGAACTTAGGAAAATGAAAGACTACTGACTGACATTTTTATCATGTCACATTTTAATGAAGAATATTTCTCTGAAAAGCAGTGAGCTTATCAGTAACTGACTTTTTGACTATACTGCCTGTGCAGATGCTCACTATAGAGCACAATGTCCACAGTGTCACTAGGTTTAACAGCTAAGTGGTGATTAGGGGGCTATTTGAGCAACCCAACTGCTACTGAACATTTGGACATAGGAGTAACAAAGCAGCACAGTCCCTGTCCCAGCCATCCTCAGGTCTTTAACACTCATTTAAGTTCCACTGAAAGACTGAAGTTATGAAGGAAGGCAGAAATGATTTATCCAAAAGCCAGTAAAAGTATATACCCTATAACCATGGTTACGGCTAAATTCTTCCTGCTTCAGTCATTGTCTCTGTAGCATTAAAAACAAGTACTGCAGCAATGTCCCCGTCCCCCCCCAAAAGCACCAGGATGCTAGGCAAAGAGTACAATACTGTGCACATATGTAAACAAATTTATTCATAGAAGCTTTTCAAGCCTCTGCACATCACTTACAATTTAAGAAACTACCTTAAAAATATAAACATCACACAATCAGTACTCAGAAGTGAGGAAATGTCAGAATTAAAATTGCCTGTGTAACCTTAACTTAGTTACCTGTTGTGTGTATGAATTATCAAGTATTCTTTAATATGTAATTGCATGCTATTTTTTCCCATAGGTCTCCTGAGTAGCTCAGTGTGCATAGTTACTTCCTATAACAACCAGCCACCAGAAGGGGGATGCAACAAGCACTTTTGCCAGTGGGTTTCACGACTATTTGCTGATAGCAAAGGAATGCCAAACATGAAGAATCTTGAATTCCTTTTCAGGCTCTCAAGGGAATGTTCTATAGTGGTTAGGTTACAGACCTTTCTTTCTCTTTCTCTATCCTCAATTCCCTATCTTCTCTCCTCCGGTCTCCCTAGCATGTACACCATCTGTCCCTAGCGTGTCCCTCTGCCCCACCTTCCTGCTGGCCTCTTCAAAGTCCCCCTCATCAGTCTTTCCTTTCTGTAGCAGTTCCTTTTCTCTCGCAGACTCTCTTCTGCTATCCACCTTTTATTCCACTTGCACGGCCTGTGCCTCCTCTCTCTCTTGCCATTGCTCCTTAGCTGTCAGCTGTCCAATCAAACTTTCTTCTGCTCATCTTCCACACTATGGATGCAACCCTAACTCCGGAAAGGACATTGGTTTCCCCACCGACATCAATGGGGTGAGGAATTCATTCTTTCTAAGCATTAGAAGTAGGGGAGCATGCAGAGTACAGCACAGCCTCTCTGCTCAGTTTCTGAGCTTCACAGTACAATAGTTTCGACTGAATAGAGGAGTACGCGCAAGGTATCTGGAAGGACGGAGCCCTGGAGCTTCTCAATAAACAGCTGGAATTTGTTTTTAACCTCAGCAAACAACATTTCCCCCCTAAATTTCTGCTTAGAAATAATTGAACCATTTTTGTTAAAACATTCAGCTTGAGGCAGACCTGAGAAATGGTAAACTGCAGACTAAATTATTTGTTTGACAAACTTTTAGTTTTAACCAAAAGAAAAGAAGGTCTTATCATCTGTATAGTACAGGCTGGTCTGGAACTAGCCTATAGTATAGCATAGTATAGGCTGGTCAGGAACTATGGCTAAGGAACTAGGCAACCTTAGCCATAGTTCCAGACCAGCGTATACTATCCCAACATGCCAGAAACATTTTCTTGGATCTGGTGAAGTGAAGTCAAGTGATCCATTGATTTTTCAGACAAAAGACCAATAGTTAAATAAAGATTAGTTGGTCTGGAGACACAGTGTAATATATTTAGAAAAGTTCTGGATGATGATTTCCCCTAATTTTCTAAAGTCATTTCAGGATTTTCTAAAATCTGCCCCCATCCTCCAGTCTACATAGTACTCTAAGCTATTCTATGGAACCTCACATCTGCAACTCATGATGCAAATGGAGTTTGGGAAAAGAACTGTTAGAAAAAGGCGAGGAAAACCATGGTGGCCAGGGTCTGGGCCATGTCAGGCCGCCGAATAAACGTGACCACGGCCGGGCCACCAGGGATGGTGGGGAGAAGCATAAACGTGCGGCTGGCTAGCCCCATCCCCATGCTGCACCCAGAGCCCCACCCCTGCCAGGACAGGCAGCTATGGTGGCCAATGATAGCCAGCCATGGGTCAGGTTGGCAGCCCAGGAACAAACGTGATAGCCCATTGTTGCCTGTGGTTCAACAGGCCTTAGCCCAGGTTGTGACCAGGGGTGTAGTGGAGGGGGAACGCACCGGAGCTCAGCTCCGGGACTTCCAACTGACCTGGAGCGCACCCGGAGCGATCCCAGGGGCTGGCCCCACCCCTCCATCAATCACCCCGACACAGCCCCAGCTGCCTGTGCTGTGCTCTCAGCCCCCACTGAACTCAGGGGAATAAGATAAGTGTTAGCAGATTGTAAACTGCCTAACCACCTTGCTAAAACTGGTTTGAAAGCAAAAGCAAGGGGGATGGTCATTGTTAAGCAAAGTGAGCATTTTGTTGTTAGGTAACGCCCAGGTCAGATCAAAATATCAATAGCAGCAGGGACACAGGAAGTTCTGCAGAGGGAAAAGGAAGAGAAGATCTCTAGAGACACTTCCATCTTGGTCTTCAAGGAGCCAAGAGCGTGCAGGAGAAACTGCCCCAGCCATGAACTAGAGACTTTCAATTCACTCAAGGGATTGTGCCCAGCCTTAAACATCAAGGCCACGAAAGACTGATGGATGACCTGGACTGAGCCAGGC
>QEPC01015139.1:958645-994418 GCA_003113815.1 Sphenodon punctatus | reverse complement strand
TCTTGGAGGTCCCCTGGGTGAGATGGGGGCTACAATGGAGAGGGCGTTCTCGGTGGCCAGGCTGCGACTTTGTAACTCCCTCCAGGAGGAAGCCCGCCTGGCCCCAGGTCTGCTGGCATTCTGTCAAGCCTGCAAGATCTGCTGTTCGTCCAGGCCTTCGGAGGGGAGGGTTGGGTAGTTGTGGGTAGAGGGGATGTGTGTGTGTGTGTGTGGATATGGAGATTGTTTTTAAAAGTATTGATGAAGTTGTCTTTTAAATATTGTTTTTACGAATTTTATCGTATTGTTGTAAGCTGCCCCGAGATGCCATAGGCATGGGGGGTGGCTAAAAAATATTTATAAATAAATAAAATAAATACTGTGGCAGACCACAGCCAATACTTGTGCTTTTGAAATAACAACATAGGGAGTTTATTTGCAGCTTAATCTGAAAAATATTTTTCACTTTCATGTTTTAACTTTTCTTGCTGACTATTGGTATACCTGAAGCATTTGCTGTGCCTCTGAAGCACATCCAGTGCCCACAACCAGGAAACCAACAATCAAAGCTGTGAAATGGTCACCCTTCAAGAACAGGACAGGAAATCTAGCCATGATTATGAGTCCAGAAATTTGGGACTACTGGTTATATGGGCAAAAGGAACATTCATAACAGCCTTTTAGTGTTGCATCTGCCAATGGGAAGATAACAGCATCTTATACTAGAACTATACAAAAATGACTGGATGCAACTGGTCACTTGGCTATGGTCGAAGAGACATCTCACTCCAATGACACAGCTGGACAAAGCAACGGACAACAAAACAGAGTAAGAAGAAGTACACTGGTCTTCAAGGCTGATAAAGACAGAGCAACAAAAGTGGATTTTCATGACACCTCTCTTCCAAAGGAAAAGGATTCAATAGCCACAGGTACACTGAAAGGCAAAACTCAAATGGTAATATTGTGTTGTGGTTGTGAATGGGGTAATGATGAGACCTTACAATTACTGTTATTCTCACTTTCACTAACATGCTCTCATCCTGTACTGAAACGTGGACACCTCCATGGTGGAACACAGCAGTTTTTGAATAGTATACACCACCACTACACAAAGATCAGGGAGTGAAAAGATTATACCTATCTGAAACTAGAGAAAAATTTGGTACGTAGAACTTAATAACTAGAGTTTTATGAAAATGGTCAGAATATGAGCAGGCAGAATATCCGTTTTAGTTTTCATTGAAAAATGGATAAGACTTACAAAGCCACTGGTCTGAAATATTGCTTATATAATTTTCCACTGCACAGTATCTTTAGTTAAAACCTTTAACATACAGTTTTGCCATTGGCTTATGCATTGCTGCATGATAACATTATTTAATTCATTTCATTCATCTACAAGCAAAGAAAGCTCTAGCCTTCTGACCCCAATTTTCACTTAAAGAAACAAATTTCTTTTTGCAAACTAACTCAATTTTTCTCCTGTCAACCTTTAGCCTTGCTTTAAAATATTAACCTTTTCCCCATTATAGTAAGCATTCATGTTTCTGCTATCCAAATTTAATGTTAATCACTAGTTTTAATCTTCTGACAATGTTGTCTTCGTTTTTAGCTACCTTTCTCAAACACACTGAAATCATTTAAAAGTAAGTGTCCCTTTGGAATTTAGTAATATTTCAGCAATTTTGTGCATACTGAAAATATGTAAATCTCATTTAAAGGACATCAGTTCTTTTGAATTTTATTGCCTTTTTGTACTCCAAAAAGGCAGCTAGAGGATATGCTCCTGCTATGAAAGAGGCAAACAGGCACAGAGTCAAGGTCTGAGGACATATTTCCAAACAGATGGTTCTGCAGTAAGAATGACTAAAAAGCATGGGAAACCAACTTTCTTGTCTGCACTTCTGCATGGAATTATCAAGCAAAATGGAACTGTAGTAGTATTAAGGGGAGCACACACAAATGGAGGAAAGCTGAACTATGAAAGCAGTCATGGAGCCTGAAAATCAAACCCTTTCCATTATTTTGCTGCTCCTTGCTCTTACAGAAACCTGGATTCCTCCAATAACACTGCCACTCCTGCTGCCCTCTCCTTCACCCACTCGCCACAGTCCGAAGGTTGTGGCGTGGCGTTGGCCTGCTCCTTGCAGAATCTTGCCAGTTCTAACCCCTCAGCACTCCTCCATCTCACTTTCTCTCTTCCTTTGAGGTCTTCTCCCCCCTCCCCTCCATGTTGCTGTCATCTACCACTCTCCAGGCTCCCTCTCCTTTTTTCTCTGATTTTGACACATGGCTTACTTCCTTTCTGACAATATTCCCACCCTCAGTCTTGGGGACTTCAATATCCATGTAGACACCCCCTCTGATCCTACTGCTTCCCGCTTCATCTCGTTGGCCTTTTCTTTTGACCTTCGCCTATGGACTGACTGCTCAGCGCATCATGATAGTCACTCCCTTGACCTAGTCTTATAAAAATAAACTTGTTCTTTCTCAGATCTCTTCTTTGATGCCCTTCCTGTCTCTGACCATCACCTTGCTTCATTCTCTCACACTTGTCCCATCCTGCTTCCCCAACCTCTTGCTCTTTCCATGACCTTCACTCCATCGACTCTCTAGACTTTGCTTCCTCCCTCATCTGTCTCCTCTATCACCTGCTCAGATTCTGCAGTCTCTGCCTTCAACACATCCCTTTCCTCCACCCTTGACTCGCTTGTTCCCTTCTCGAGCCATCCTATCCATCGCATAGGCTCAACGCTACCGTCCAACACCTCTGATCCTGCTCTCAAGCCGCTGAGTACCTCTGGTGGAAGTCTCATGATTTTGCTGACTTCCTCACTTAAAATTTGCTGTTTCTTTATTTAGAAATGCCCTTTCCCTGGTCAAACCCCTGTATTACTTCTCATTAATCGAATCTCACTCCTACACAGGATCTTCACTCCTTTTTCAACAACAGGATCGATAAACTCCACCTTTCTATTGCTTCTCAACCTCTACACCTCCCATTTCCTTCCCTGCTATTCCCCTTTCTGGCTCTCTTCTTTCCTCCTCCCTAGCTTCACTTGATGAGGTCACCTCCCTCCTCTCTTCATCCAACCCCTCCATCTGTCCCCATCTCTTCCTAACGGTGATTGCCCCCACCACTGTGCCTTCTCTGCTGCAAATCATCACTCTCTCCCTCTCTAGTGGGTCATTTCCATTGGTCTTCAAACACACCACTGTCTCCCCTATCGTTAAGAAGGTCACTCTTGACCCCTCTGATCCTTTCAACTATTGCCCCATTTTGCTCCTACCCTTCACTTCCAAGCTCCTGGAACACGCTATCTACATGCACGGTCTTGATTTTCTCTTTGGCTTCCACCCTCTCCATTTGATGGAGACTGCCCTTGCTAAAATCACCAATTACCTTCTTTTGCCTAAGTCAAAGGGCCTCTACTCCATTCTTGTCCTCTTTGATCTCTCTGCCACCTTTGACACTGTTGAGTGTTGACCATGGCCTCCTCCTGGATTCGCTATGCTCCCTTCGTTTTTGAGTCTCTGTTCTCAACTGGTTCTTTTTGTATCTCTCAACTGCTCCTTCAGTGCTTCTCTTGCTGGTACCTCCTCTACGTTGCTTCCCCTCTCTGCGTGAGTTACACCAAGGCTCTGTCCTGGGCCCTCTCCTCTTCTTCCTTTTACACTCTCTCTCTTGGTAAATTCATTGACTCTCATGGCTTCTAGTATCATCTGTATGCTGATGACACACAACTCTCTCCAGTCTCGTGCTCTCCTTCTCCATCTAGTCACGTATCGCTGACTGTCTCTCTGACATCTCTGCTTGAATGTCTCACCACCAACTCACACTCAATATGGCCAAGACCAAACTTATCTTGCCCCAAAACGTTCCCCTCCTACTTCCCCCTCAACTTCCATTGAGGGTGAAGTCCATGGAAGATGGACTTCACTAGTCACCCATTGGGATGACTAGTCCATGGTCTAGTCATCTCTTGCCTTGACTACTCCTTAGTGGTCTCCCCTGCTCTGATCTCACCCACCTCATCTCCATTCAGCGCTCTGCTGCCCACCTTGCCCAACACTTTGACCATGTTCAGCCCCTCCTCTGGGCCCAACACTGGCTCCCTCTACGTGAATGCATTCAGCACAAGCTCATGGTCTTCACCTTCAAGGCTCTTCATGGCCTCGCTTCCCCATATCTCTCCGCTCTTGTGTCCTGCCATACTCCTGCCCAGGAGCTTTGCTCCTCCTCTTCCCCCACCTTCACCTGCTCCTCTAAACATCTTCACCCCTTCTCTTTTGTTGCCCCCCGCCCCCCATGTCTGAAACTCTCTCCCTGGATAATTTGTTCTGCTCCCTCCCTCCTAACTTTCAAATCTCTCCTGAAAACCTACCTCTTCCATCAGGCTTTCCCTAGCTCCTCATGAGTGAAATTGCATTCTCTTTCCCTCTCACGCAGAATCTCTTCCCTGTAACTAAGATAGTTCCCTGTATCTAAGCATGTGCATCTGCAACTTCTTAACCTCATGAATGTATCCTTGTTTCTCCCGATGTTCACCTCTCCCTTGTCACTCTTCGATTATAAGCCTCTTGGGGTAGGGACCTGCTGCCTATAACTATTGATTGTACAGTGCCAGGTACACTGCTGATGCAACAACAACAAAACAAAACAACAGAAATGAAAGACTGGTACTGCTTACGAGTACAGGTGAGACAGGTATGATATTGGAGAATTTTGTCACATTATTACAACTTGTTAAACAAACATTATTTAATCCATGGTAATTTTACTATGTGTAGCAAATTTTTAAAAATAGATTTTTTTTCTAATTTTCTCACACAAATACGTATCAAATATGACATATCAACTTCTACAGAAATCAGGCCCAACAAATAGAGTGCCCACAATGTTCTGTAACTTCAATGAGAGTTGAGGGTCCCTTCCATATTGAGTATAACCTTTAAGATGAATGCCTTGATTTAGATGAAAATGGAAGTGTTACATGTGTAAAAGACAATTTTCATCTGTTTGTTTTCATGTAGTGTTCCTTTGCAAGTCCAGAAGGGACTGATGAGTAGCTCTGACAACTTGCTTCAGAAGGCAAGATAATGCAAGTTTCTCCATCTATATTAATTATTTTATTATTATTATTAAGCATTTATATTCCACAAGCAATGTACCTGGCACTTTACACCTGTAAGAAAGAGACGTGGTCCCTGCCCCAGTGGGCTTACAATCTAATGCTCTTCACATGTCACAGTATTTCTTACTATGAGTTCGCAAATATGAAATTGCAGAGCTATCAACAGTAATATAAAGCTCACTAAACTCAGCCTCTGTACCTGAGACAATCTAAGAGAGACAAGGGGGGGAGACAAAGGGTGGTGGTGGGAAACAGATGAAGAGACAAGGATACATACATGAACTCGTGAGGTCTCGGGTGCACATGCTTGGCTTAGTTAGAAAGGTGTAGTTACTCATCTAAACACCACCTCCTAGCCTTTTAAAGCCAGTTTGTGCCTCAACACCCAGATGATATTCCAAAGATGTAAACAGGAAAGCTTGTGCTCCATGGGGGTGTATGCCAGAGCGGGGGCACAGAGCTGTCATACCTTGTGCTCCGTGGGGGCACAGCTAGAACCTAGCTGTGCTAGTCCATGGAGCACAAGCAAGCAAACAGAGCAGGAGTTCCTTTGCAGCTCCATGGAGCATGCCTCCTCCCTTCCAGTACCACCAAGGAGCCCAATTGACCTCTCTGAAGGTACTTCGATGGAGCTCCCGTCTCTTCCCTCTCTCTGCCCCTGTGTGTGTGTCTCTGAGTCCTTGCTTTCCCCCTGAAGTACACATTGTGGATGTCACTAAAAATGAATAATTCACAAACAACATCCTGCGTTACAGCAGCCACTAAGAAAATGGTATTAAAATGGATAATTTACAACAAACAAGTTAAAAATGATAAACAATGAAAAATGCAGATTTTGTGTTTTTAATCAGAGAGTTTAGGGGTTTTTTTATCAGAGAATTTCCTGGTCATCCTGCAACCCCCATGTTTCTGTATTCAGTTTGTCCCCCACCTACTGTCCACTCCTGTACATCCACTGCTTGCCCCTACATTTTTTTTAGCCCAGTCTCATTGTTAGGCAGTGGACTATTTTAAATATACATGTGTTTATATAAACGAACACATGCAAATTAGAAATGTCCAGTTTCCATCTCTGGGGCAGGTAATACACCCCAAGGAAAAACCTATCAGTTCTACAGATTGGCAGAAATATTCTCCATGACAATGGTTTGTTACCGTCAGCATTGCTATTAAACAACCTGCAGCTTAAAAATTATAGTTCCATCAAAAGAGCCCCAAACAATGTAGAAATAGTTCACAAACAAATAAAGAACCCTAGTCTTCCAATGCACAAAAGACATTTTTGTGTATCATAGCAGGGGCTAGTAATGCATTCACCATGAAAACTAAAGTGATTGTGTATAAGAAAAAAAGAAAACCAGAATGGCGTAAGAAAGAGAGTACTTTCTTTACATTAGCAGTAATCACATTATGGGAAAAAACCCTGGAGCAGCATTGTAGATATCTGCCAGCACTATGGAAAGTGGATGATTATTGTGCACTCTGACAGAATAGGCATCACTCAAAATAAAATATAAAGCATTTAAAAATTAGGGATATACATTCAGCTTCTGATATCTGGATAAACACAAAATAGCAGTACTCAGGTTTCAGATCTAAAACGTGGAGAGTGCACTGTTGTATTTGGCTCAGGCGCATAAATGAGGGAGACTTTCTTGCTTGAGCACCTCCAACTTTTTTCACTCTTCTTCCCCAGATACTTCCCTGTGTTTCTCTGCATCAACTTTTAGGCTCCCACCTCACCCCAACTCTCAGCATATTATTTATTTATTTATTTATAATATAATATAATTTTTATACCCCCTCCTGCCTAATGGCAGCCCAGGGCTGAGTACAGCATATAAAACACAAAAGTAGGATATAAAAAAACTATAAATCATCATCAATAAAATCCTCAATAAAAGACATCCAGGCAAAAAGCCTCCATATTAAACCCCCCCACCCTCTACCCATCGCCCTCACCAAATGCCTGGGGGAAAAGCCAGGTCTTACAGTGTCTACAGAAGGAGGGGAGATCCGGAGAGACGAGGGAGTTCCATAGCTGCAGCACGGCCACCGAGAATGCCTGCTCAAAAGTAGCCTTCCGGGAAACCCGGGGGGGCCTCCAAGCGGGCATTCCCAGCTGACCGCAGAGGTCGATCCAGGGCATGAGAAACGAGGCAGTCCCGCAAGTAGGTAGGGCTCAATATGTATAGGGCTTTAAAGGTAATAACCAACACCTTGAGTTGGACCCAGAAGACTACAGGCAGTCAGTGCAGAGATCAGAGCACCGGTGTTACGTGCTACCGGCAACCCATCTCTGTAAGGAGGTGGACCACCGCATTCTGCACCAGCTACAACCTCCGGGTTGCCAGCAAGGAGCCATTTTTTTCTGCAATATTGTGCCAATTTTTCTGCAATCCCCATGACTACTGTCTTCCAAGGTTAAACAAAGTTTTGAAAAGTGAAAAACGTTTCTAACGTTTCTATTTTACAATAGACATTTTATACTTGGCAAATAAAGAGATACTCTGGAACATAAGAGGGGTATACATTACAGGTTTAAAACGTGGGGACAGGAGTACATACCATTCATGTGACACACTTGAAAGGGGGTTTGTCTGTACTAGTGGGACAAACTGAAAAGGCAGAAGTAAAAAAAAGATGGCTAAAAGGCATGACAAGCAGTATAAACACGCCAAAAGGCTCAAATATATTTTTTAATTCAACAGTATTTTAAAGTATTGTTAAATACTTTTAAATATGCATTTAATTTACAAAGGTCATGAGGAGCCAGTGTAGTGTAGTGGATAAGGTACTGGACTTGAACCTGGGAAAACTAGTTTGAATTTCACTCCAGCCAGTGAATTCACTGGTGGCCATGGACAAGTCACAACCTTTCAGCCTCAGTTCCCCATCTGTAAAATGGGAATGTGTGTGTGCATGTTTGTCTTTCCCTGCAAGCTCCCCTCATTCTTGTCCATCTTAGATTGCAAGCACTTGGGCAGGGATCTGTCTCCAAATTCTGTGACTGTAAGGCGCTGCACATGTCTAGTAGCGCTATAGAAGTTATTATTAGTAGAGGTAGTCTTTCTGTGGAGGAGCTATTCTTGTCAGCTGTAATAACGGATTTCTCCACATGGAACCCCAAAATGCTCTTCACATGTCACAGTATTTCTTACTATGAGTTCTCAAATATGAAATTGCAGACTTATCAACATTAATATAAAGCTCACTAAACTCAGCCTCTGTACCTGAGAACTGGAAAGTAGCTAACATCAATTTATAAAAAAAAAAAAAAAAGCTTCAAAGGTGCCCCTAGAACCTACATGCCAAATTAGCCAAATGTCAGTATCCGTTAAATTGGTAAGTAAATAAGAGAATCATTAGCCATAGAGACAAGGGGTAAAATCCGATGTGACAGTGGCCCGTTGTGGCCTGGGACTCACCCGCTCGTCTGTTCCCGCACCTATAGATGTTGGCCCGGGACTGCCCTGGGGTGGATAGGCAGCTGGTCCAGGATGCATCCTTGGGGAAATCACTGAAGTGTATCTCAGGCCAAGGGCGGGCCACTCCAGATCAGGAAGGGGCCTGCACATTTGTTCAGGGCCCCTCCCCGAGCCAGGGAGTGCTGGCTGAAGTTCCCTGCCCCAGGCCTGCATGCTTGTTTTTACCCAAACAGGATATGATGGAAAAGAGACTATATGTTGTTTTTAAAGGAAAGCTAAGCCCACAGACCTGTGTTCACTGCATCAATTTCCTCATTGGTGTCCAGAGGGAAAACGCAGTGAACACGGGTCCCTGACTATGCCTCTCCAATCTATTAGAATTCTTTGAGGTGTCAACAAACTTGTAGATAAAGTTGATTCAGTTGATATAGTTTACTAGGATTTTCAGGAAGTCTTTGACAAGGTCCCTCATCAAAGACTGTAAAGAAAACCAAGCAGCCATATGTTAATGGGAAAAGTGGCTGGTTAGTGCAAGGTTAATTTTCCATTCAACTGTAGGAAAGATAGGAAAGCAGAAATTAATTTCAGTGTGTGCGCTGCAAGATTAGTTTATTTCTTATAGGCTAGGCGATTATATCTGAAAAGGCTATGCTGGTGATATAATTCTTCTGAAGTTGAGGGTGTCTGTAGTGTTTGCTGCTAGCTGGAACTTCAACTTGAGTCTAGGGGATAGAATAATTGAATGGAGCTTCACAGAAGCAGAGCTTTTGTCTCCCTCCTTTGCCCAGGACACAGCAAAATGGAGAACACGTGACTAACTCACTAATTCATTAGAAGCAAAGCTAAGTCACTCAAAGGCTTGCTCCAGCTATTAAAGGGTCTGGTATTGTTCCCCAAAGATTGCTTATTTATTTACTTAGATTTATATCCTGCCCTTCCGTTAAAAAAGCTTATCCACCCACACATTGTACTGGTCCAGGTGCATGGCTTGTTGGGGGTGGGTGGGGGTATTTCAGTGACCAAATCAAGACAGGTCTCAAACTGCTACAAGAAATCTAGCATTGGTACACACACTAATCCAGTTACTTGTTCACATAAAACATTTACCCCATAGTAAATTAACCTTGCATAGTTTACCCAGCAATAAAATGATATAATTTGGCTGCTTCTAAGTTACCCCAAACTTCATGTTAACAAATAGAAGCAGCCAGATGAAACATTAACATTTGGAAGCATTTACCAAGGGGTACAGAACCCCATACTATAGGTATTCCACTACAGGTAGTAATAAATATTACTAAATACTAATGTTTCATGTGGCTGCTTCTAACTGATAACATGGACTGTGGGGTACTTTTAACTCTAGGGTAGGCGCATCCAGGTTAGATGATTTTAACCTCTAAGTAAACTACCCTTGTGTAATTTACTCAGGGATAAATGTTTTGTGCTGCAGAGCTGGATTTCCTGCTCTGCATCCATGCGCATGTCGGCTTTCAGACCGGCTGATCCCTGCGCATATTCTGGGTGTGCATCCCCCCGCCCCCCTCCCCCGCAGCCATAATATGCGTGCGGGGGGGGATGTCTCAAAGTGGTCTAAGACTAAGAGCCCAGTGGTGCATAATTAGTTATATAAATAACTTTTGTATAACAAAGTGGGTCTTTTACCCTGCAGGTGTGGACTCTACGATAGCAGAATCACCTCCTGCCTCTGAGTAAAAATAGACATGATTTTGGTCCTCTGTGGCCTGGGACCCACCAGCATGTGTAAACATGCACCACCAGATGTTGGCCTGGGATTGGCCTGGGGAGTGTTGGCAGCTAGCCTCGGCTGTGACCACAGCAAATACCCACCCTGGGCCAGGGGCCACCATAGCTGTACTTCACCGGATGCCATGGATGTCTGTCATGGTGGGGGGAGGGGCAAGGTACTGGGAGCAGGGAATGGGCGGGGCCAGCCATTCACACATTTGTTGTGCTCCCAGCCCTACCTGGGCCGTGCAGGCGACCGGACGACTTCCTGGCCACAGGCACATCGGTTCAATGCCCCAACCTGACCAAGGCTGTGTCAACCGTGATTTTCCACCCCAGGGCAGCCCAGGGAGCAGTCCCATTTAAAACAGTAAAAGTGGAAACTTTGCACTTAGCTTTGTCTTTCAAACAGCGCTAATTCATATTATTGTAGATCCTAGCCTACCTTTGTGTAGAGAAGTAACTCTTCTGCAAATAGTTCGAGGGTACAAATGCATACACCATATGCAATACAAATATTATTTCTCCAAACCAATCATAGAAACAGGAGCTTACAACAAAAATAACCTACAAACTGGCTTTATGTTACAGTCATTGGAACACTCAAGGAGTAATGCCCATTTTGTATTTATAGAAACTGGGAGGCAACTAAAAAGTGCCTTGTCAGTTTTCTGCTCCTTCTTGCCAGCTGCATTAAAATGCAGCTCTGAACAATTTTTTGTCTGGAATTTCAGGAGCAGAGAGTACAAAAGAGCTGATGAGCAATGAATGCTTCACCCTTCCTCAATTAATCTTGTCTCTCTACCTTTGCTTTTGCTTTCCCTCTACATGAAGGTAATAATGACACCCTCATCCATTATCCTTTTATCCCTGTTATTCTCGTGAAATTGCTTAATAATATGTTACAGATTCGTCTTCACTCACATAATTCTTCCTGTCATTTGCAGTATATCATCCTGCAAACATACAGCCCACTTTCACTGGCCGTTCTTTGAAGATTATTGTCAGTGACATCTTCAGGATGCGTTTGGAATCTGGAGCATCATTTCCGTTGCGATGGGGAATTACACTGACTTATCTGTCATTGCCAAAAGCACAACAAGCAATTAAGTGTTAATGCAAAGGTAACACAGGTTTTTATCATGCCGCCAGAACAAGAGCTCTTGTAAATTTATGCTAATATGGCCCTTTTATAGTTTAATAACCGCCTCCCCTACTGGAAAAAGGCATGTGCACACTCTCTCTCACATACACAGACTGGTAGTTGATAATCTGTGTCACAGTATGGTAGGTAATTTGTAGATGATCCTCTTGTAATTATTTATTTTAAATCTTTTTATGAATGCTAATCTCATATAGTACAGCCGATCCCTAGTTCGGTTAGATACAGAGAAGTAGTAGGAACCAACAGCTTCTACTTCTCGTGTCAGAAATGAAGTGTAAATTCTTCTTCAAGAACAAATTCTTTATTTCTTGGCAAAACAGTGTCAGAACAGAATATTTTTTTAAAAGGCTCCATGGCTGCTGATTCAGTTTGCTTTCCTCATCAAGAGATCAGCAGCACTACAAACAGCAGTTTTCCATGATCCAGGGTGGCATTCCAGAGGGACCCAGGTTGTCCTGCATGCATGCCAAATCTGACAACACATGACAAGCTGGTCGGCGTGCAGTAATTTGACTAATTATACCGGATTAAAGCATATTAATGCAAGCTGTTTTCTCCAGAGTTAATGACCTGCTGACTGGGTTCTGTAAGGCCCCACTAGGTCTACAGACAGCTAAAAAACAAAACCCTGCTTTCTAAGCCCTCGTCATTTCACATCAGCAAATGAGTATATCAAACTACTGAGCAGCAAAATGCAAGCGACATTTTGTCTTCTACAAACCCATGCAAGCTTCCATAACTTTCCACCTCAAGGGTTTCTTTGATATAAAATTAAAATACACTTTTTGGTGCTCTGCAAAGCAGAGTCCAGAAACTGAGGAAGAGATGGCCTTATAGATTTCTTCCACCTCCTGCACTCCTTCCCCTGCCCAATTAAAGGGACAGAAGTAAGGGATGGATATGGAGAGTTATCAGTTATTATATGGATAACTGATCATCAGGATTATACAGCTGTTATTTTATATTAGATTCCACACTTTTCCCCATATTCATTATCTCATAAAAATTTAAGTATATAAATGTGACATAGTTATCACAGCATATTAGTTATGGCTGAGGGGCCTCTTCATAACAAGTGACTGTTTTTAGCTGCATATATTATATGCAATTCTATAATATATAAATATTACAGAATTATAATATATAATATATTATATATATGTATACTATTTAATTTCTCTTTATACTGGCTTCCCCCCATGCCATTTCCAATACTAGATATTATTTTTTGTCAATTAGTTAGCAGTGTTTAAAAGACATTTTTTGTACTATTGGATTATTCAAACAGTTTGATTTTAAAATGCCAGAAGTTCTTAATGGGGACAACTAGGCTTTAACGTGTTTGAAATAGCCTTGGTTTAGAAATAATATTTTAAAAAAACAACTTTGTGTATTCACACTAAGGCCCTTTTCACACAGACATTCTAACACTAATAAAAATGGGTGTTACATTTTATTATACATGTTTCAGGGCTTCAGGTGTGCTCTATGGGTGCCCTGCAACATGTATAATAAAAGGTAACACCCATTTTATCAGCGTTAGTGTCTACGTGAAAAGGGCCTAAGGCGGGGTGGGGAGATGGGTGTGTGCCTGAGGTGGGTGGAAGTAGGTGTGCGCCTGTTCCCATGGGTGCACACCGATCTGCACGTACAGAGCAACTGGCACTGGAGCCTGTTGCTCCGTGCATGGGCGATAGGTGGGTGGAGTGCGGGAGCATAGTGCGGGAGCATGTACACACTCCCACCTACCACCTGCGGTGTTCCCACGGGCGCCCACCCATCCCCCCCTGCACCCACCATGGCATTCGCATGGACATGCCCCCCCACTGCACACGGTGGGGGTGCCCATGTGAAAAGGCCATAAGTGAGGTTCCATTAAATCTTTAAAAACATACCTAAAGTGCAGCACTCCAGTCTACAATATGGAGTATCACATACTGAAAAAAGAAATATGCCTTTACTACAATAACTAGAAAATGACCACATAACTAAATATTTTGCTATGTACATGTAAGAAAATACATCGGAAATTCACCAACACATGGGAATAAATACAGGTGTGGAATTTCAGGGATAAATAGGCCCTTGTTTTGCCCCTTGGGGTAGGGACCTGTTTTTAACTGCTGATTGTACAGCTCTAGGCACATAGCTTGCACTATATAAATAAAGACATAATCATAGATAATATTTATATTTGAATCTTGCATGCAATATGATTAGGCTACATTACACAAGAACAACTATGGGTTTGTTCTGAGGAGGCAGGGGCTTGTTTTTTTTAATGTTCACATCTCATATGGATTTACACTAGTATCAATGCAATCAGAATTCTCCCAATGCTCCTACCTAAAGTCTTCAAGTGAAGTTCTCCTGATTTTTATCTAAGTGCAACCTAACAGTAAAAGGGGAAAAAAGGAGAAAATCTGGTTTTGTGGTAAATAAATTGAGTTAATATTTTCCTTAAATATGCAAGAGGGTTTGACGTTATCATTGTGTGCTAAAACAGTCCTAGAAGAACTACAATGTTCAGGCAATTAACAATATAATAGGGATTTTTTAAAAATGTATTGATTCATTTACAGAATTTAGAGTCAAATTCTGGTATTACCAATGACTTCCAAATGGACTTTTTGGCCAGGTTTGTTACCACTATCCAATGGCTGCTTGGCAGCCTACGTGAAGTAAGTTGGATGATTGCAGTTAATTTCACAGTGGACATATATTCACATCACAAAATGCCACTACAATTGGTACTCTTAGCAGAGAACACAAGGACTGAATAGGTATGGATAGTCTACTAGGCGTTCACCCCTAGAGGGGGTTCCTCCAGGTCAGGGGTGACGCATATCAACAGGGCAGTGTGGGAAAGCCTGCCTACTGCTGCTCATGCATAAAGAAAAGACTTTGGTCTTCAGGGCTGTCAATCCAGCACCTTTCAAGAAGAGAAGAAAAAAATCACTCTGCACTATAGTGTAGATAACTCCACTAAAAAGCATTTTAAAATGGCTACTGCTATATATAAATAGGCCAATTTGATATAAAATTGACTAAGGCTGAACAGGCTTTCATTAATTTAAAAAATCTGATTCTGTATATTTAGAAAAAATACTGGAAACGAAAAAGATACACAATGGCTAAAAGCAAATTATTAATTCATATTTTTGGGGGGTATAATTAAAGAAGCTTCATAACACTTGGAAGAAAGTCTCTCATTTGCATCCCATTAAGCAATACAGGATGACACAGAGATATTGTACGTAAGCAGCTAGTGCATGTGCAACCTTCCATACTTATTGTACATGCATAAAATTAATTTTTATTTTACGATTATAAAAACTCAACTCCGAGGACTATCTAAATTCTTTTGTATATAAGCTGCCAGAGGTTTTGTGGCTATACCATACAATCTAATTACCATTGATATCTTTAAATAGATGAATGATAATAACCCCAAATTGCAACTGGATATTCCTTCTGAAAATTGTACAGTGGTTCAAATCATGCTGTCATCTTTCCTCTTATGACTTTATAGATAGTCTGGCAGTGGTGCACAATATTTGTGATACTAGGGACAGCACTGGCAACTTGCCAGGAACCTAAAGCCTGCAACTAATTTACATATACATTTCCGTCCATTTCGTTCAGAAATAAAAGTACACCAATAATAATATTTTTTTTTGTAGTTTCATCTTCAGTCAGTAGAAACCATTTGTTGTTTTGAGTTTACTAGCAAAAATATTAGCAGTATATCTGCTTTGTTCTCATCCTACACATAATGTAGGGATGAGTGAGGAGCCCAGTTTTTCACTTTGCAAACCATATAATTCTTTGGCCTCACAATGCAAACTAAGAATACGACAACTGCTTAGAAGCTTTCACTACACATGTTCAGGAATTCCAACGACATCATTATGAAATTAGTTATCTTCTTAAAGCAAAGTGTTATTTTGTAGTCAATAACACTGTAGAGATCTGCATAATTTTTCTAACTTGAACTTTGTAATAAAACTTGAATAAATTAAGACTCTTCTGCTTATAAGAAAAGAAGGGTAAGAAATATGCATTCCAATATTTTGCAAGCTTTGGGTTCAGCTCAAGATTGTTATTCAAATTTTAAAGGAACATCCATATCCAGAAAACCATTTTTGGCTCTTTGAAAAGATTCAGCAGTAGAAACTTCGAGACACAAATGTCTGTGACCAGTCTGTCCTGCATTGGATCTGACTTTCAGAGTAGCAGCAATATTTTTAATATTGTTAGCTGCCCCAAGCTGCCTGAGGCAGGAGGGACGGGATATCAAATGTAACAAACAAATAAACAAACAAATGTTTCTGTAGTCAAATCAAATTTTTAACAAATGCGTAAAGAGCAGAGCTAAGAACGGTGACTTTGTATAGTTTTAATATTGCATGAAAGGCTTCATCATTTTGAATAGAGAAAAATAACATGAATACTCCAGTCGCTAATTACTACAATTTCCAATCCACCACTAATTTATTTAAATCCACTTAATTTACTAGAAGCACTAATTTATGTAAAAGCCTCAAAACCAGGTTAATTGGTAAAGGAAACACTATCTTCTTGTAGCAACCCTAGTGATGTGCTTGACAGTGCACCCTCGTGATGTGCCTGACATTTCAGTTCTAAAATGAAATCCAACAAAATAAAGAATAGAAATATATATGTTGTTTTTTGTTAAACTTCATTGTTAAGAAAAGATAATTGACACTTTTCTGCAGTAGAAGTTTACAGGTCATATTAGCATAATTTATTTGCAACTGAAATCACTACACAATATTTTAGTACTTTGCCCAAAAGAGAGATTAAAAACCCCAATATGGATTAATTTAAGGATGCTCAGACCTCTATAATTACCTTTGTACAAATGTAAACAAAGATCCAACTGACTCTACACGCACATAGTCAACACTGAGCATGATCACCAATTAGCTTGCTGAGATTATTACTGGAGCTAAACTCTCATAAAATCAAATTCATAGCAGAGGTCAAGGACTTTTTAAAAATTGTTTTCTATGTGGCATTTCTTAATCTTGAATTTAGTGAACAATAATGCATGTAAAGTGTCAAAATCTATTTTAGGTCTTACCTAATAAATGATGGCAATAAATGAATTAAAAAAAAATCACTGAAAAGCTATAGTGTCTGAAGACAACAAAAAGGCTTGCAGCAGAGACTCCATTAAACATTTAGCTGGTATTTTCCACACACTGCTCCAGTGAAAAAGCGTAAGCTGTAAAAATGTGCTTCTGAGAATTTCAAACCATATTGTACAGAAGTCACATCAAATTAATACTGAGGACCATTTAGAGCTTTTATTCTGAAAAGCTTTTGAAAAGGGATTAAACTATGAAAACTCGCATGATACTAAAGTACCTATTAATGGATTTAGGTGGGGGAAGAACAATGAAAGTGTTATTTTTAGATAAATCGTTACTTTGTATGTAGCAGCACAAAGCATTTGCTAAGGAGACACTACAACAGTTCTCTTCCAATATCCCACACATCTAAATACTGATTAGCAGGAGACTTTTGTTGTTCGTAACAATCTTACACAAAAAACAGGGTTTTATCTGTTTTAGCTTTTTAAAAAATGACAAATATGTCTATGATTCATTTATCAAATTCTCCAGCATTCTTGGTCAAAATTTGCACAAGCAAAACCAGTGCAGCCTTTTACAATCGTACATATTTCTGGGCAAAATGTGACTGGTAGTCTTGGCTGCACGTTTATTCCCAAGATCTCTACCAAACTGCTATTTTTAAAAAGTTCAGATTGTATGATACACTTAACATACAAAAATGTTTTTTAAAAAATAGCAGGGAACAGCATGAGCAGAGCAGTGAGAACAAGGAGCAGGGAAGTTGTCATCTCATCAGAAATAATGAATGCTCAAGAGGTTTCTAACTTCATGTCTTCTCAGTCATTTGTCCAATAACAATAGGCTACTAGGAGAGATATGAGTAGTCATAGAACAGAGTCTTCATCAACTCTGGTTAGCACCTGTAACCTTCAAGAAACTATGTACCAGCTGAAATCTACAAAAAAAAAACCCAACAAAACACCGAAAAAACAACCAGCCCCCAAAGACAACTGGAAATGTTGTTCCTAGCCTGCTGTGCTCCCATTCAGTTAAGGGATGCACCACATGGTTGATGACAGCTTTGTGTCTGCCCCATCTTGCAGCCTTCCCTCCTCCCTCGATACAGTCATGCACACACAAAACAGTCTTATGGCTAATGATGCAAACATGAAGTGTAAAGTCTCCTTAATTTGACCCTTGTTAAACTCCTAATTGGATTGAGGCAGGCTCTGGGTGGAAAGCAACCCTGGATTATTCAGGAAAGCTTTTACAAAATGAAGACCAAATTACAAAAGGTTTCCACTTTGGCTGCAGGACACCAAACGACAGGCAATGAATTGCAGCTGTCACTTAAGTTAAAAATCTAATCAATTGCCTTTTTTAAAGCAGGTAACTTTTTGAACAGTTTCTTCATTGTGATACTCTTCAGAGTGCGCTTGACCCAAATTTAATAAGCTGCTATTAAAGTAGAAGAGCAGCTGTAGAGCAAACACTGTAGAATGATACTGTGCATTCAGAGCCTTAATGATTTTAAAATGACTACAACCACTGCTTCATTCAAGAGGAACAAAGCTCAGGGCTCTTTGCTCAACAATGTCTTAACACAAACTGTCTGAACAGACAGCGTTCATTTGTCCTTCATGAACCCAAAAGGTCAGCTGCATTGCTGAGAACATCTCAACAGTTTAATTGTGTTTTTTCTGTAGGAAGACAGAGGCGAAACTTGGGGATTCCTTATATATGAAAACTAGCTTTTGCAAGGAAATATACAGCTTAAGCACAGAGACAAGGGGTGCATGATATGCAGACAGGTGTAAAACATGAAGTAATTATAGAAGCTCAAATTAGTTGCTAGGCCTTAGGCAAAAAAGAGAACAGCGCCTTGACAAAAGGGAATAGCAAATAAGGATAGCAAACAAAAATGGCTTGAATGTGTAAATTAGCAAGAAAAATGAGACAGAAAAGCAGCTTTACTCTACTATTATTCACCACATGAGAACAGAGCAGCTGAACATGATCAAGAGGGCTTTGGAGGAGAGAGGCAGGCATCAACACCGAAACGAAGCCAAAGAGTGGCAGCTCTGCACTTTCTAGTCAGTCACTCATTATGTGGTGAAGTGCTCTTGAGAAGTGCCTCTTATACTTGACCTATCATATTACTTCTTCTGTAAACACATAATCCCTGCTTGTTAGGTGGTGTCAACACTAGCATTCATTCACTGTGGTACTCCTTTTGTGTATAGACACGTTAGAAGTGCTGCCAAAACCAAAGAATTGACACCATAATAAAATAATGGGAATTTCAACCAGGTAAATAGATCCTATGCTTTTCTGTGAAAAGCACTGCATCAATTTTCTTTTGAGACAACGCTGCAAGATTCCTATTTGAGACTGCTGCAAGACTTTTCCCCCCCCCCCCCGCATGTCTTTTTAGGAGTGATAATTACTATCTACTAATTAATATGATTTAATAAACAGATCCAAGGCCAGAAATAATATCCAGACTGCTCAATTTATTTCCATTGTGTTTGTAAATAAGAGGAACTTAAATATTTTTGACTGTGAAGAAAAGTGAAACATTGCAGCCAGAACAAAACTGTATGAGATTGTGGAGAACTTGATTAATGCCAGCCATATGCATCAGCATAAATTAGGACAGTCAATAATCAGAAAAAATATGAAGGGATTGTAGGTTTGTCACATCCGAGGCTGTTAATACACAGGCTGGGAGCCCACCAAAGCCCATAGTGGCTCCACGCAGCTCCTACTCAGATGCCTCTCACAGTTCCTGTGTGAGGAGAGCAAAAAACAGGCAGGTGTTCCTTCCCACAGTGGTCCACCAGCATGTCAACACCCCCTCTCCTCCAATGGAATTGCACACACCCTAGTGACGCTCTCGACTGTGCCCACACCTCTATGATATGGAATGCGCACAGAGACCATACGTGCTCCAACAGACGGGTAGCGGTTTTGCTAAAATGTGCCTGTATAGCAGGCTCCACATTTCCTGGGTTAACACCACATGAAGCGGCGGGTGTGTGTGAAAATCAGGCAGCCACAGGACAGACAAACAGGTGGATCAGGGCTAATGGGAGCAAACATTGGGCAATGTCTCATTTGTTAACATTCTTAATTTCATCAGCTCAGCTGGATCTCATTTAATTAAATCTTACCCCCTTGGGTCAGAGGGACTTCTCGGAGGGTTGGGGGGGGGGAGATGGTACCCCAGACTCTGGAATCCCAATACTACGAACACCTACCTGTTTATGGCTGGGACACACCTTATCCACCTCCTCATCTGCCACAGTGGTGAAGAATGCAGATTTGACTATATACCATGCGTGTGTGTCTACACAAGACCTTTCTGCCTCCCGGCTTCAAGTTCAGTCTAAGCTGATGACTCAGTTGTTCTCCATGGCAATTTCTACTCTCTCTGAGGAAGCCCGCGTTTCCTGCGCATGTGCAATTAAAATTGACTAAAATGGGCCCAGCTGACAATCCAGAAGCCTGGATACCAGCCCCAAGTCATGGCCCAAAGGCTGCACTGCATGGCAGCAATGTGTCCAAGAAGGAAGAGTCAGGGAAATGCTTGATTCCAGTTTGGGTAGGAAACAGTAAACTTTCGCCCTACTAGATACCTGCTGAAGCCAAACCCTGAGGAGGGAAGGAGTAACCCATTGATCCCATACATACATCTTTGTTGTATTCATGGGGACATCAAATGATATCCTACCTGCACTATAGAATTGACCCTACTAGGGAAGATGACTAGGACCCGAGTTAGGGTGGTACCCAACTTAGTACACCTTGTCATTGTGGGCAGGGACTGGAGCCTGCTACCCCAGCTCCTGGGATGAAGTGAAGCTTTAACACCTGTCCCTGTCCTCACCTCAGCTCGGGGAAGGGCTGGTTAAGATGGAGAAGCCCAAATGGGCAATTTGGGGTGGGGGACTGGCCCTGACTAGGGAGGAAGCCTAGAGATGGTGGAGTTCCCACACCGTCCGTGTGTGTGTGTGTGTGAGTGTGTGTGAGAGAAAGTAGTTTTGATTTTATTGCCACATAGAGGGCTGACACAATGTTGAAGAATTTTATTGTAGCCTATGAGAAGGTGGAAGTTGTAAATGGAAAGCCTCAGGATCCCCAGAGAATTCCGCAGTGGCCCCACTGCAACCTCAGAAAGGGTCGCCTGTATTGCCTGAAGGGCTTGGAGTACGGTGTTGTGCTGGAATAGGCTGCTTGGGGGCAACTGCATAATGAAAACTTGGCAAGGCTGGTCCTGCCAAGTTTCTCAGTGATCCACCAGCCTCATACAGAATGAAGAGATAGGGGGTGGCTTTGATTTTTTCATCACGCTTAAAATGCACGAAGTGGCCCACACTGGAGGCAGGGACATTCGAATGTCTGGTCACATCCTGTGCCACCAGAGCAGGACCAAGATTTATGTTCCTGCTGCCTATGGCGAGATGCCATAGGCATGAGGTGGCAGCTAATAAATGTAACAAAATAAATAAATATATAGACTCTCAGATAACGTAGGGGGATTTGGGGCCAAATTTCTGGAGCTGGTGTCAGTGTTTCTGTTGGAGTGTCCCCAGGATGCTTGTCCTGGGGGACTTTAATGTGTATGGTGGTGGCAGCTCTGTGGGTCCAGCTTCTGAGTTCCTGGTTGCGATGTCAACTCTGGGTTTTACCCAGAGCATCCAGGAGAGCATCCATAGCGTTGGCCAGGTGCTTGATCTCATTTTCAGGATGGGCTTTCCGGTTTGGGATGTTCACATCACCTCCTGTTGGGTGGTCTGACCATCACCTAGTGTTTTAGTGTGTGAGTGTTGCCCTACCTGATTGACAGCACCATAGGCGATCAATTGTTGTATGGCCACAGAGGTTGCTGAATCTGGAGGATTTCAGCAACCTCATTATTAGTGCTGAGTTAATACATCTGTCCCTTTCAACCATGGTGTTGACAGGCTGACCAATAGCCATTTTCAGCTGTTAGAGGGGGTTCTCGATTCCCTGGCTCCTCACCAGACCCTGGTTGTCTTGACAGACCACAGACCTCTGTGGTACAACAGCTATCTGGTGGCTGGGGCGTAGATTGGAGAGGAGATGTTAGAGGAGCCACCTAGAAGCCAATCTTCAGTTGTACAAACCGTTTATGCGGGTGTACAGAAGGGCTATTACTGAGGCCAAGCGCTTGTACTTGTCCTTGAGCATAGATGTTTTTGGGAACAGATCGGTGTAACTGGGCCCTGCCTATCTGCGGGATCACCTCACTCCCCGTGTGCCCATGCGACCCCTGAGATCGTCCGAGGGGGCCTTTTTGGAGGTTCCCTGGGCAAGATGGGTGGCCACTGATGTGAGATCTTTTTCGGTGGCTGCCCCTGTGCTGTGGAATTTGCTCCCGGAGGAGGCTCGGTTGGCCCCCACCCTCCTGTCGTTTCGATGTTTGTGTAAGACCTGGCTGTTTCGCCAGGCTTTTGGCGGGGGGGGGGGGGGAGTAGGGGTTAGGGTTTGGGAAGGGAGGATGAATTTTATGATTTTTTAAAAAAATTGTTGATTTGCTTTTAAATGTTTTATTGTTAAATTTGTTGTATTGTTCGCTGCCCCAAGTTGCCTTTGGGCAGGAGGGGCGGGATACAAGTTTTAAATAAATAAATAAAATAAATAAATAAACAAATAAACTGTTTTGGGTGGTGTGCGGCCTGGTGAATTCAGACCCTCTCAATTCTCTACATTTTCTTCAATAGAGTGCTGTGGGGACTTTTCTACATACTTTGAAGAGAAGATAGAGGAACTCTAGGTGGGACTTGTTGGGCCTTTCAATGTGGAGAACTGTGGAGTCCCTAGGAACTGTATTCCCCCTGGTTGACCTCAATGTGGTTGATGATGAGGAAGTCTGTGTGCTGTTGGGATCATTCAGACCCACCATGTGTGCCTCCGACCTGTGCCCATCTTGATTGATGAGGGTGAATGCCAAGGTGGTGGTACTTTTATTGACAGGCATTAACACCTCCTTTAGGGAGGGGAGGATGCCGGCCACCCTCAAATGCACAAAGGTCCTCCCCCTTCTCAAGAAACCATCACTTGAACTTGGAGTGCTTGCCAATTATCACCCAGTCTCCAATCTGCCTTTCTTAAGGAAAGCTATTGAGAAGGCTGTGACTTTATGGCTACAAAGACACCTGGACTTTAACACTATTTGGGGGAAATTGCTGATTATTTTAGATTGAGGACAGCTGGCCATTCTGGATCTTACAGCAACATGATACAACTGACCATGGGTTGCTGCTTCGGCAGCTGAGAGATGTTGCTGGTGTGATGGAAGCTGCTGGTTGGTGGTTTCAGTCATATCTGGAAGGGAGGAGTCAAATCAATGGTGATGGAAGGATATGCATCATCCTTGAGGGGCCTGAATTGCAGCATCCCCCAAGGTTCTTGTCTTTCACCCATTTTGTTCAACTTATACATGCAGTCATTTAGAGATGCCATGATCAAGCACAGGGTTGAGTATTATCAGTATGCTGATGATACATAACTCTACATCTCTTGCCCTGTGAGCCCTGGCAACTCTGCCTCTGCCTTGGATGAATGCCTGAATGACATAGCCACCAGGATGCGTCGGAGCTACCTCGTGCTCAATCCAGGGAAGACTAAGGTGATGTTCGTGGGAAGGGGTAGCCAATAGGAGGATGCCCTTGCCTCCCTTGGGCCCCTGAATGTGTCTGGGGTCCAGGTAGAGGTAGTGGGCTATGTGAAGAACTTGGGTGCATTTTCAATCATGCTCTGTGCATGACAGCCCAGGTGTTGGACATGGTTAGGAAATGCTTTATTCAACTATGCAATTTGCATAAGATATGCCCTTATTCAATCCAGGCTGACCTTGTCACAGTAACCCATGGCCTGGTGACTACGAGGCTTGACTTTTGTAACTCCCTCTTCTATGGGCTGCTGGCAGTGCTTATCCATCACTTGCACCCTGTTCAGAATGTGGCACACCATGGCTGCTTACTGGTTCAGGCAGCGTGGAACTTGCTCCCTCTTCATCCTGGTTCCTCCCTCCTTACCTTTAAAAAGCACATGAAAATGTATTTATTCTCTAGGTGCTTTTAGGCTCCCCTAACAGTTTATTTTATTTATTATTTTGATACTGACTGAAATTGATCCAAATAAGGAGGACAGTCTGGTGATCAGGTTTTCCTGTCTGGACTGGCCCCGCAGCAGGATAACTGCAAGAACTGACAAAGGCCAGCCATTACTGATCTAAAGGAAGCAAGCAGGCAGAGCAGTGCCGGTTTTGGGCCCAGCAAAGCGTGATGGAGCGGACCTGATAGAGCCAAGGGAGGTACGGGGCTGTGAGACAGTGAGGGAGCTTCAGCACGCAAGTGGAATCCCTGAGAGATAGGAGTGACTCTGCTCTGGGGGGTTGTCTCCAATCTACCCGGAAGTGCAGCCTGAATAAAAGAAAGACTCGCCTGGCGGGGTGCCGAAGCAAGCAGGCAGAGCAGTGCCAGTTTTGGGCCCAGAAAAGCATGGTGGAGCGGACCTGATAGAGCCAAGGGAGGTACGGGGCTGTGAGACAGTGAGGGAGCCACAGCACGCAAGTGGAACCCCCGAGAGACAGGAGTGACGTGGCTCTGGGGGGGCGGACTCCAAACTACCCAGAAGTGCAGCCCGAATAAAAGAAAGACTCGCCCGGCGGGGCACCGTGGGCACGCACCGCGGGCCGTGCGCGCAAGGGCGCGCTCTTGTGCGTGCGGCCTTAGGCGTGGGCCAGGTAGGCCCAGAAGCTACCCTTTAGAGGGGGGTGAGGGCTGGGAGTAATTATGAATAAGAAAAGAGGGCGACAGGAATCCCTCTCCCCTCGGGAAGACGATTCGTCGGCAAAGTCCAAGCGCAAGGCATATACTTTTGCCATAGGCACACCTTGCCTCCCAACATCATTCCAGTTCACTGGTATGGGGGTGGTAGCTCCAGAAGAGCTAGCCTCTGCAACCAAAGATAGCCTGGTGGTAAACAGGGAAGGAGGGCATGAATGTAAGATCGATTATGGGGAAAATCACCCAGCATGCCAGACCACCTTAATTGCTAAGACAGTGGAATCACTTTTTTCAAGTCTATCAATCCTTGATAGTTCTGTGGCCATGGTCAAGAGCCAGCTGCGAGAGAGATTAATGAAATTGGACAATTTGCGGGACAATACTAGCTCTAGTAAGCAGGCGGTCTGACCTCCAGATTTGGGGATGCCAGAGGGGAAAAGGACATTCTGGAAACTGCATACTAGGCGATTTCTGGGGATACGGAGGAATGCTGTATGTTTATATATTGGTCCAGATTACAACGGGATGATGCACAGTTGGGGTTGTCAGGATGATATAATAAGTAATCTAAGGTATTTTTTGAGCTGGCCAATATCTAAGTGTGATATCGCTGGGATTAACTATTTGCCTAAATGGCGAAGGATAATTGGGATAGAGCTGGAATTTATGCAAGAGCATTGGGTTTGGTGGATATTTAAGGCTAGGAAAGAATTTTTATGTAGGGGCATTTCCATGGATAGGGTCCTGCTCTACGAGACAATATTACAGGGCAAGGTCAGTGGCAGAGTGGATGGACTCGGTCCTTCCCCCAACGATGTGAGGGAGAGTTTATCAAACCGAGGAAGTACCATTGGAAGTAGGGGTAGGAGCTAGGCCTTTATTTACAGAGGTTGGGTTAACAGGGAGTACTGTCAGGCAGGGAGGGGAACCCCAGGATGTGGGAGGTAAAAGTGTGGATCTGCAAGAACAGATACTGGAGCCCACTAAAGCTGTGGAAAGTAGTACAAGGATGATAGATGCCAGGACATCTATGCTCCAGTTAGAAACTATGGATTTTGAAGAAGGAGGAGGAGAGAAGATGAGGGATAAGGATGTGGGAAGCAAGTTTAAGTTAGATAAGGAAGAGCAGAGTCAACCAGTGGAACCAGGGACATTATCTATGTTAGATGTTCCAACTATCCCGGCTAGTAAACCCAAGGAATTCTGGGGTATGGGGGTGGTAGGCCAGGGAGATACAGGAAATGACGAGGGACAGTGGCTACCCAACCAACTATGGGCACAGAAAATAGGATATTTTTTGGCAAAAGATTGGGAGCCAGGGGGCCAAGGCTATATTGAAGAACTGGTGAGAAGCTTGTCAGTGTTGGACCAGGATCAATTACTGGTTAAGGTAGACGTTATTAGGTCCAGTATTCATGGGATGGCCCTAGACTATAAGGTGCCCCCTATAGGCCCAAATGGGGATATGAATAAGGCCCCAGTCAACTCGGACTATTGGACAGAGGTCCGTTTTTTGGATCCTACGGAGCTGGGGTCTCCTCTGAGGTAGGCCAGCTTTGGATACAGTGGATCTGACAGTTTCCCCTATGGGGTCAAGAGGGGCTAGCAATGTTGTTAATGCTGAGGTAGAGATCCCCCCTATCTCCACAGCTTTAAGTAGCCCATGACCATCCGGAAGGAGTAGAGTAGGGAGAGGACTACGATTGGAGAAGGATGGTGGGATATTAGGTGGAGGTAGAGGCCAGGGGTTTCCTTATGGGATGCTTAGATTTGCTTCCTGGAACATCACAGGCCTCAAGTCAAAGATGTCCGATCCAGACTGGAGCGAATTTTTGTTGGGCTTTGATGTGGTATGCCTACAGGAGACTTGGCTTCTGGAGGATGATGCTTGGCAACTAAAGGGGTTTGGGTCAATCTTCCATAATGCCCCAAAGAGAGGCCTCAAGGGGCGTCCCTCGGGTGGGTTGGTAATTTTTATAGCAAACAAGCTTTGGGGTTGCCTTACTATACTACCCCCCATAAGGCCAGAGTTTCAACAGGTGTTGCTCCAGTTAAGGCAAGGGCAAGAGGATTAGGTAGTATACATCCCCCCCATATCCTCGCCCTATTATCGGACAGACATATGGGAGGCCCTTGAGGAAACTGTTCTCGAGGCCCAAGAGTAATATCCCAAAGCAACAGTGTTACTAGTAGGGGATCTGAATGTCCGGTTGAGGGCAGGACGAGGGGAATGGGTCCAGGAGGTCGACGCCAAAGAGACTTGGCCTTTTGCCATGCGAGAAAATGGCACCGAGAAAAAGTTGGAGTCCTTTATCTGTAATACAGGCTTGGCGTTAGTGGGGGAAGAGGTGTTGAGGGACCCAGAGAAAGGTAGTACTTTCGTGGGACCCCAAGGAAGGAGTACAATAGATATGATCCTGGTAAACCGAGAGGCCGTTGATAACTTTGAGAAATTCCAACTGACCGCTAGGCCTGAGAGCGACCATCTAGTGCTGGAAGTAAATATCTTGACCCAGAATAGGTGCCAGAAGGTGGAGGTAAATTATCCCCCTGCAGTCCTGGCTGGTAGGGTTAGGAAAATATCCCAAGCAATGCTTATTGCGCGAATCCAGGCCCTCTGTTCGATAGGGAAGGCTAAGGAGCTGTGTGCACAAATGTTGTTGTTGGAAGGGAAGGGCAAAAGCCTCCAGTGCTATGAGGGAATTATTTGCTGTATGCAGGGGGCCTTTGTCGACTTCAAACCTAAGCGGCAGTTCCAAGGGAATCATCCCTGGTATGACCAGGACTTCAGGGCATTAAAAACCCGCCTCATCACCTCTAGGAAGAGATGGGTTGGGACCCCAAGTGAAATTTATTGCAAGGCGTTTTATGAAGATAGGAGAGCATACGCCATGCTGCTAAGGAACAAACACGAAGGATTCCTTAGGGGCATTTGGGCCCAACTGATGGTCGGCCATAGGATGGGGGATTCCCATAAGTTTTGGCCAAATATGAATAGGTTATTGAAACCAAGGAAAGCTGTGAGTGATCCCAAGGTACCTATGGACCTTTGGGAGGCATTATTTGGCCAATTGTACGAAGAGCCCCAAGGGATAGCAATGTCCAGCGGTTCCCGATTAGGAGGGGATATGACAACTACCCAGGTATGGAGCACACAGTTAGATTTTCCTGTGAGCCAAATTATTGATATAATCCAATCCCTGAAGGGGAGAAAGGCGCTTGGCCCCGATTACATCACTGCGGAGATGCTTCAGGCTGCTCCACAATGGTGGCCATTGATACTCGGTAAACTCTTTAGAAGCATTACCATACATCGGGAGTTGCCCCCTCCATGGCTAAATAGCTGGATCGTCCCGGTCTTCAAAAAGGGAGACGGAGCAGATCCAGCATGCTATAGGCCAATAAGCCTGCTGTCGGTGGTGGGGAAGGTTTTTGCCAGATGTATACTGAGCCATCTTGAGGAATGGCCTGAATCACACTCAATTATACCTAGGGAGCAGTTTGGTTTTGGGAAAGGGAAATCTACAACCGACTGCTGCTTTATATTACAGCATATTATCTATAAATACCAGAAGGTCAGGAGGGGCAAACTGTTCCTGGCCTTCATAGATTTGAGTAAAGCCTTTGACTCCATTCCTTGGGCCCGCCTTTGGGAAAAGCTGCGCGGGCTGGGGATAAATGCCAACCTTTTGGATCTCATGATGCAGATGTATAAGGACAATACGGCAAGAGTCAAAATAGGGCCATGTAACCAAATAAGTGGGGAGATTGCAATACAGAGAGGGGTCAGGCAGGGGTGTGTGTTGGCCCCACTCTTGTTTAATATCTACATGGCTGACTTGGTCGAGTGTCTGGCCTTGGATGACATACATCCTCCCAGACTCGGTGCCCAGAATGTGAGTCTACTGCAGTTTGCAGATGATTTAGTATTAATCTCCCAAACAGCTAAGGGATTAAAGTGGTCAATACAGGCTTTAGATGACTACTGTGCTGCTAATGGATTGCTGCCCAATCCACAAAAATCAAAGGTTATGCTCTTTGGTTGTCGTAAAGTACCAGGGAAATGGGAGATTTCCAAGAAACCCTTGGAAGTGGTGCAATCCTACGTGTATCTTGGGGTGACTTTTTCCAGCAGGGGCACATGGACCAGGCATATACAAGGGAGGGCAAAGAGAGCAGCACAATTCGCAAGGGCAATGGCTAGAGCAGCAAGGATTTCTAAAGGGGTACCTGTTTCAACCTTTTTAGAGGCTTATAGAGCCAAAGCCCTGCCCGTAGTAATATTTGGTTGTGAGGTCATTCCACAACAAATGACCCAGCCCTTGGAAAAAGTGCAGAACCTCTTCCTCCGTAGGATCCTTCAGGTTGGGAAAGGCATCCCAGGATCTGTGTTGAGAGCAGAAACAGGGGTGGCTTCTATAGGATTACATGCCAAACTTGCTGTGGTGCAATATTGGCTAAGACTGACTGCCCTGCAGGAAAACTCTATCCCTTATTTATGTCTCCAGGAAGAACTACAGTATGGGGGAAATGGAGAATATCCGTGGCTTAGGCATTTGGGAGATCTTTTGCACAGTTTGGGCTTTTCATTCGCCTATTTTGCTCGGAAGTCAGTGGAGAAGATTGGGAGGGAAATTTTGGATAGACTAAAGGATATTGAGGGACAAGAGGATTTGGCAGTGGTTAGAAGCTGGAGGGTGGCTCCCAGGCTTTAGGAAATAAAGATCATGTGGGGACTAGAGCCGTATTTAGACATTTTGCAAAACCGCAAGCTCCGGAGAAGTTACACTCTCTTCCGGTTCCAGATGGTGAGGACTGTGGTGGTTGAAGGGAGGTACGGGAGGGTTCCTTATGGGAAACGAGTCTGCAGCTGCTCCCAGGGAGGGGTAGAGGATGTGGTGCATTTTTTGACAGTCTGCCCTTATTATAAGGTACTTAGGGCAGTTTGGTTGCATCCACTTGTGCGTGATTCCTTGTGCACCAAACTGGCCCAGGGATATGAGTGGTTTCTTGGCCTCCACGAAAGTGGGCGTGTGGTGGCTGTCGCGTTTTATGTATGGTTGGCCTCCAAAAGAAGAGAGAGGATTAGAGGGATGTTACAGGGGCTCAGTTCCGCCATGACAAGTCTGGCGGAAGAGCAGGGAAGTATCTAGGCAGCATTAGTTACACGGTAATTGTATCCGGGTGACTGTGTATTGTATGTATTACAACTAGGCCCAAGCTGGTAGTGATGCTTGGAGATATCTGTGGTTTGTGTAGGAATGGGTTATTAACCCTATCAAGAAGAGGGTCGAATGGCGATATGATGGTCCGACCAAGTCCTTGTCTAGACCAGTGTGGGTTAGGGCTGATGGGGATTGCATAGATGGGTATCCAACTTTTGGGCCTTAGAAAGTGGTAGCTGGAAATATGCAAATGGGTATTGGTTTCTGTTGACACGGAAGGTGACAGGGTAGATGTTAGTCCCTATGTTCCTCCCTATGTTTTTTGCCATTGGTAAGATTGACTGATAATTAGCCTTATATATTCTGTTCAATGGACTTAGCACTGACTATTGGGTGTTGGTTTCAAATAGTATTATGATACTGTATTTTATTATATTTGTGTTTGAATTTGTTTTTGTATTTGTATTTATTTGTTGTATGTCGGCCATGGTGAGAGCCTGTACCTAAATAAAATGATGATGATGATGAAGAAGGACAAGGCTGAACCTCCACAACCCCAAACTCTCACTCTGCCATAGAACTGATCGTGCCAAAGTTATGGTGAATATGAGCAATTTTGTCTGCAGTCAATCAATAAAAATATCAGAGAGTGCATTAGATGACTCCAACTCCTGGCAGAGACAGGCCAAATTAACCAGACCTCTCACCACCCTGAAAACTTCCACCAGACAAGACTTCGCAGATGCTATGATAGTAGCAAAGAAAGCTTTCTTCACTGCCATCACAGCCACAGCATAGTCTTTCAAAAACTATGCTGCAATCAGTCAAAGTCATTGTGAGTCAAGTGCCATCTGTGCTCTAACTTCCTACCTTCCCACTTCAGCTGCCTCAGATGCTCCGTATACCATGGTGACCTGTGTTGGTGCAGTGAGTGCCACCATGTTGATGACGTTGGTCAAAATACCATTCCACAGGAAAACCAGGTCATCAACAGAGCAGTCGTCAAGGTCAGTAGGTAATCCCACAGAAAGTTCTCGAATCCAATCGGATCCATAGGTCTCCAAGGGTGGACCAACCTACCAGTACCTGGTCCATCACCCTGATGGGGACATAGGAGGGCTGAGATCTGAGCCATCAGGTGGTAATGATCCAGCCATGACAAGGGTGTTATATCTACACACTCAATAAATAGAACCCCTGTTTCCAGGCCAGTGCAAAACATGAGATCTTTTCATGCGTTGGACCCAGTACTACCTGGGATAGGCCAATGGTTGCCATGAACTTCTGCTCCATTCTTAAAAGGTTGGCCTTGGAATGAATGTTGAAATCGCCCAAAACAATAAGTCTGGCCAATCTCAAAACTACCTCCAAGACCAGCTCAGCAAGAGCAGTCAGGGAGGCTGCAGTGGAGTGGGGTGCTCGGTACACTAACAGAATCCCCAATCTATTCCTGGCCAAATCAAACACAAGATGGACACCCTATGCCAGATGAGTCATGCAATGGATACCTCTGGATGGACAAGGAATCCTTAAAAACCATGGCTATCCCACCCACCAGGCCTACACTGATGCTGTACAGAATATCTGGCTGGCCCAGATGCCTTATCCAGCCAGGTTTCCATGATACACCCGATCAGGGCAGCCTCATCAGGGATACGCTCCTGTATGTTAGATGCTTTATTAGTCACTAGACCTTGCGCTGAGCAGCATCAGCTCAGGGGCCCTACTGATTCTCTCAATGTACTTTGTTCCTTTTTTCCTGCCCCATTTAATTTTTTTTAAATAACTGTTTTAAATTGTTTTCATTTATTTTTTAAAGAACTTTTTGTGAAGTGCTCTGAGTGCCATGTAAGGCAGGGAAGCGCTATGTAAATAAAATAATTATTATATAGCGTAGAGAAGGTGGTTGCCACAATCGAGGAGCATCAGCAATTGCTGGCTCTGAGGGAAGTTCGGGGATAACTGCTTTGCTGGGCACATGAGATACTGTGTGCGGGGCACCTAGGACAAGAAAAGACATGGGAATGATTGGCCAATAGAACATTGTATTAAAGTTGGGGAAGCCATGAAGTGTTATTGTGAACCTTGTCTTGAATGCCAGTTGACAAATCTGTGGCAGGGCCTCACGGCACCTCTAGTCCCTCTGTCACTGGTGGACATCCTGTTGAAAGGGTCGATCTAGAACCCGGGGAGTGAGGCGGTCTCGCAAATAAACAGGGCCCAGGCCATGTAAGGCTTTATAGGTTAAAACCAACACTTTGAATCAGGCCTGGAAGACTATTGCACCCTAGAGTTTTTGGGTGCAGCAACACAAGACAGTGTGGGGAGGCTACCATGGCTATCAAGGGAGATTGCAAGAGGGAGGCCCAGAGAAGTGCACGCGAGAGCTCCTCGGGGCCCCTCCTCCCCCTGATCAGCTGTTTGTTGGGGTGGGAAGAGGGGCACTTCTCTGGGCCATACCCCACTCTGCTACTAGATATTTACCTACACAGTAAAAATTCTATTCTCCAAAGTAGTTATTAGAAGAGAAAAACAAATTGATGGAATTTAGAGCAACTTTGGCAACAACTGTTTTGGTATATGGAGATCACCGAGTCCCATCACAGGGACTGTGGGGAACCCATCTGAGTTAACTGACAATGGACACACCCACAGAAATACAAGGAGATCTCTTAGGAAGAGAAAAGCCCTGGAGAGGCTGGGGTGGTGAAGAAACTGCGGAATTACAGAGACCTGGAGACAGGGTCAGACTCACAGAAAGGCAACTTAGACACTAGCCCTGAGCACTAGTTGGGTGTGTGTGGAAAATTTCCCATTTGAAGTCAGCAAGAGCCCTTAGCCTCAATAGGTTCGGGATGCAGTGGTTAATGGCCCATCCACCACCTCCTGTTTGATCAGGGCAGAACCCCATTTCCACCACGTGGAGAGGAATGGTATGTTTGTAAGAAGTTAACCTTCCTTTAGAACCACCCCTACCGCATGCTGCCTGGCAGTCAGTGGGAAGCCAGGGAACACGGTGCCTATGGGTATTTTCAGACGTTACGAGATCATGCTCAACCACAGTGAGCCACGGTCAATCCTGTGGCGGGGCCAAAGCACCCTGAACGTCTGTTCAGCAGCCGCTAGATGTTCACCACAGTCAATACCCACGCTTCCGGAGCTCCCCGCTGGACCATCTCCGAAAGCGTGGTCGAAGAGATTCCCGACGGGAACCAACAAAAAGTAACGTCTGGCCGGCAAACACCGGCCAGATTCAAAGGAAATGATTCCCAGCCAGGGACAAAGCACGCAGCGTTGCTGGCAGGCAACAAGCAACAACACAGGCAGCGGAGGGAGATTTAAAGGGCACATGGCAGCAGGGAGATGGGGCGGGATGGAGTGAGGCGGAGGGAGAGGCGAGTGAGGGCGAAAGAGCAAGGGAGGAGGCAGCGGCAGCGGTAGAGGCGCGGGCGGGGGGGGGAGGCGGTCATGCTGCACCTGGAGGTGGTGGAGGGACAGCAGCAGCACCAGCAACAGCTGGGACGGGCTCACCCGGCGCCTTCTGGGTGTTTTGACCATGGCCGGGAATCGGCGTCACGTCTGTTGCACTGCCCTGGCCCGTGATCTGCCGGCCCGATTCCCTGCCGTGGTCCTGGTCCTGTCACGTCTGTTCGGGGCTTTTTTTGACCAGGTGGGGGGGGGGGTTGTTCGGTTCAGCCCCCCCGGGAATCCACTGTGGTGAATCGGGACCGCGTAATGTCTGAAATCACCCTATGTCTCAGTGTTCTAAACCTGGATGATTCTGCTACGGTCTGTTTGAAGCCGCCTGGAGTCTTGGGGGTCGTTAGCATTTCAAAAGGAGGAAGAGATAAGGGGGATAAGGTAGGAACAAAGGATTTAAGCTTTTACAAATGGATAGGAAACTTAAGAATCAAAGGACAACATGAAGTGAGGTGGCTATGAACCAATAATCTTAAAATTAAGGAGGAAATAGTTTCAGTAGCAAGTTGGATGATTTTTCTCTGCCTATACTCTCCAATGGAAGTTGGCTCAGTAAAAGAGACCTGAACTACTGACTACTAAGCTAGACCTTATCCAGTTTGATTGGTGTTGATTCAGTTCAACAATGGCTTATTGGCAGGGTTGAATTCCAGCACCCATTCCATCCCCCAGTCATCCCAACCATTAAGTGCTGTATCCTGAACCTATTGAGGATAATGGCACTTGCTGACTTTAAATGAGGAATTTTCTCCTTGCCCCAAGGCTAGTGCCTAGGTTGCCTTTCCCCAAGTCCAGCCCTGCCTGCCGGCCGGTTGCCTCCTAGACGATGGAGGTTAAAGAAGTTGTTAAAGAAGCAATTATCCTTGAATATCACACACGCCTCATAACATTCCCTATTTAGGAGGGACAGTCCCTCTTTGGGTGCTGAATCCCACTGTCCCTACTTCAAGGGGTCAATCAGGAGAGAAGCAGACAATAAGACCAGGACTCAAGCCTCAGACACCTCTTCTTGGTTGTCTCCTAGAAAAAAAACCACTTGAGGGGACAATGGAGAGATAATACAATGACATGAAACTGCTTATCATTCTGCTTCGTTTCTTGTTATTGGGATGTGTGTGAGAACACTTAAGTGTGAGAGGGGGCAGAGCTGGAACTTTGTCCTTTGATGGCCATGTTGGGAAGTCTGACAAGTTGCCTTGTTTATTTTTTTCAAGATACAAAGCTCTATCCATGTGACCTGTAAACATGATTGACACGTGCTACATTCAGGCACAGTCAAGGTTAATGATAAGAAAATGCCTAGGTTACCAAAAATGACTTGTGATGACATGCGCATTTGTGCTCAAATATACACAAATATATTTGTGCTCAACGTTTTTCTACAGGAACAAACAATGTTAAACATAACATTTCACTAGTGAAGAAAAACCCTTTATGTTTGCCCTTTACCCCAAACCTCATTCAGGTTTACCGTAAAAACTCGTTCTTTGCCAGATTCTTCACAATTTAGCCTACACTTCTTATTCCTCCATATTCTCTCTCATATTGTCCATGCCCTGGTCATCTCTCGCCTCGATTACTGTAACCTTCCTCTCACTGGCCTCCCCCACTCTCACCTTTCTCCCCTTATCTCCGTCCAAAACTCTGCTGCCAGGGTCATCTGCCTCGCCCGTCGCTTCAACTTCCTCTCCTCTCTTCACTGGCTCCCCTTTCCTGAACGAATCCTGCACAAGCTCCTAGTCTTCACCTATAAAGCTCTTCACAACCTTGCTCCCCCCTACCTCTCTGCACTAATTTCCCTCTGTACTCCAGCCCGTGAACTCTGCTCCTCCTCCGTCCCCTCTCTCGTCCTCCCACGCCTCCCCTGCTCCCCTAACTGCCTTCGTCCCTTCTCCCTAGCTGCCCCCCATGCCTGGAACTCCCTCCCTGCCCACATTCACCTCGCCTCCTCCCTTGGTACCTTCAAATCCCTCCTCAACACCCACCTCTTCCGCTCTGCCCTCCCCGACTCCTCACTCCCCTCACCTAACTCCTGCTGATACCCTCCATCCAGTACAATCTGTTACCTGAGGTCTGTGTACTCTCATCCTCATCACATGGACCAACCAGCCATCATTCTTGATGTAACCAAGCCAAGCGCATGCAACTAGCACCTCGCATCTTCGTGAATGTTACACTCCTTGTCTGTCCCTCTGTTCCCTTTCTTTCTTCCCCCTCCCCGTCTCTCAGATTGTAAGCCCTAGAGCAGGGACCATGCCTATACAATTAATTTGTAAAGCGCCAGGTACATTGCTGGCACTATATAAATGCTTGCTAATAATAACTGCTCCATATAGTTCTTCCTCCTATTCTGTGCTTTAAATTCACACTTCGCCTGCCACCTATACTTGGAGCAGGCATTTTTCCTCTTTCACATACACTTATTTAATGTAAACTTCTCACTTGATCTCACTGATGGTGTTCCTATGATTTCTTACTGCAGAATTGTTAAGAACATAAGAAGTGCCATATTAGGTCAGACCAATGATCCATCGAGCCCAGCATCCTGCCTCCGACAGTGGCCAGTCACGGGGGCCTGGGAGAAGCACCCAACAGGTCACCATGCTATCCATTCCCTGTGGGTCATCCCCAGGCTCCCGACAGTAAAGGGTTTTGTTCCCCAATCCTATCTGGCTAATAGCTGCTAATGGAACTATCTTCCAGAAACTTGTCCAAACCTCTTTTAAACTCAGCTATACTGCTGGCCTTGA
>QEPC01015139.1:918266-949557 GCA_003113815.1 Sphenodon punctatus | reverse complement strand
CTAACCACAGCCTCTTTTAGGCAGTCAGGCACCCTGCCCTCCCGAAGGGTGGCACTAACCACCCCAGCCAGCAACGGCTGTAACGTCTCCTGGCTAGCTTTCACCAACCAGGACGGGCATGGATCTTGCTCACAAGTAGTGGCACGAACAGATCCCAACAAGGACTCCACATCGGCAGGCGACACCATCTGAAACCGATCCCACAAAACAGGACAAGAAGGGGCATCCATAGCCCCAAGATGATCCTCTGCAGTAACTGTGGTGCCGAAATCATGGCAGATGCGAGCGATCTTATCTACACAGCACTCGATAAACCGGTCACAGCGGTCACTGGATTGCTCCAGGTCCAGGCGGAGGCAGGCAGGACTGACCAAGCCTGTCACCATCCGGAAAAGCTCCGCTGGACGTGACTTTGCAGATGCAATAAGAGCAGCAAAGAACTGCTTCTTTGCTGCCTGCACCGCCACAGCATAGGCCTTTAAGCTGCTCTTATGCTGCGATCGATCATACTGGTCGCGAGTCCGGCGCCACCGTTGCTCTAACCGCCTGCTCTTCCCCCAGCTTCCCACAGTCTACAATCTTGCCACCGTTTCTGCAAAAGCTGCGTTTTCTCAGAGCAATCTTCCCATGTAATCCAATCTTATAGTGTACACAGTCTCTCTTGCCCCCCGTTTATGTTTCAGTGACTTTCACCCATCCCCCACCTAGTAATTTGTCTTATGACTGGATGCTTTCATTTTTCATTCTGCAACTGTCTTTTGTAATTCGCCATATACTGTCACCCAACTTGTAATTTTAATAATGAAAAGATTTGTGCAAAAAAATGCTAAATTACAGTGTATGCATTGCATGGGGGGGAAAAGAAAAAAACAGCTTAGAATTAAATATTGTATATATATTTGCAGTTCTCAAAAGCTGTGTATATGTTTACGAATTTCATTACATCTACATGTGTTATTTTTTTGCCTACAGTATATTTTATTCATTTGTACCATTGTGTCCTCCATATACAAATACAAACTTTTCAAGATATTTGAAATTAATTTTCTTGTTCAACTCCCATTAAAGTTCAGCAAGTCACTTATATGTATGACTATGTCAGGCTTTTGTCCTGGATATGGCACGGAGACTGTGCCTGTGGCCTTGGTCGATGACCTGCGCCTGGAGATTGACAAGGGAAATTCTACTTTGTTGATCTTGTTAGATCTTTTGGCAGCCTTTGATAATGTTGATCATGAGGTGTTGTTGACCTGACTGCGGGATTTGACGTGGGCACATGGGACTGCTTGAGTGGTTCCGCTCCTTCCTGTCACGAAAGTCTCAGAGAGTGGTGATGGACGATTGCTCATCATCCTCCCAGGACCTCCCCTGCAGGGTTCTATTCTGTGTCTCCTCTTGTTCAACGTGTATATGAGGCTGTTTGGTAAGGTCATTCAGAGGTTTCGAGTGAGGTGCCATCAGTATGCTGATGACACCCAGCTCTACCTCTTTTTTTCATCTGACCCAGGCCCTGCAGTCTCAATGTTTTCCTGGTACCCGACTGCTGTTGGGGACTGGATGAGGGTGAGCTGATTGAAGTTGAATTCAGATGAGGCTGAGGTGATTATGGTTGGCCAGCCATGTGATCTGGAGGGAATTGGGACTCCTCTCATTGATTGAGTGTGGCCCCCTCTGGTCCACCAGGTTCACAGCCTTGGAGTGCTCCTGAATATCCTGCTGCATGTGGATTGTTGGGTTGTGGCAGTGGCCACTAGCTCTTTTCACCAACTCCATTTGGTGAGGAGGCTGCGGCCTTTTCTTTCTGATTTGGATTTGGCCACTGTCATACATGCTTTCATCACCTCAAGGCTAGACTACTGCAATGCATTCTACGTTGGGCTGCCCTTGATGACTGCTCAGAAGCTGCAGCTGTTGCAGAATGTGGCTGCTTGCCTCCTTTCGGGGATGAGGTGCCAGAAGCACATCACACCAGCGCTCTGATGTCTTTAGCACTGGCTCCCTATAGCTTTCTGGGCACAGTTCAAAATGCTGGTTTTAACCTTTAAAGACCTAAATGGTCTGGGCCACACATATCTAAAAGACTGCCTGTCTGTCCATGCTCCGCTGCGGCCCCTGCGATCGGCTGGGAGCATCTCCCTGTGGGTACTGTCTGTCAGTCTTGTTCATATGACAAGGGCTCGAAGGGAGACATTGTCAGTTGCTGCCCTGATGCTTTGAAATTCCCTTTCCCCAGAGGTTCATTTGAGCCCGGGCCTGAGCATCTTCTGGAGGTGGTGTAAGATTTTTTTGTTTAAAAAGACATTTGGCAGGTGGGGATAATTGGAGATTGGGGTTGTTTGGGGGTTCATGATGGAGTGGTGGTATTGGGTGGGGTTGTGGTAGGGTTGGGAGGTTAGAGTTTCTTGTATTTTAATGTTTTATGATTTGTAAGCTACCCTGAGTCTTTGGGAAGGGCTGCATAGAAATTTAAATAAATAATAAATAATTTTAAGCATCCGACTAACTTCAGTGTGACTATTCATGTGCTTAGGTTGGGGGCATGCTGAAATACTTTACTGAAGTTATAGTTTCAGAAACGCATACCTCCCAACAGTCCCGATTCAGCTAGGACAGTCCCAATTTGATCCCCTGCAGGTGTGACAGCAAAGGCATCACTCAAAGTCCCACTTTGAAGAGAGACACAAAGGCTATTTTTAAATGGGACACGTCCACACACACTCACACACCCACCAAGCACATGTCGGAAGGCGGGGTGGGTGGGCTTGCACTCCTGTGACCCACGCACTGTTCACTTGCGTCCCCACATGGAGCATCAAGAAAAAATCTGGGATACTCCATACGGGGGCAGGAGTTGGCAGTGTGTGGATAGGGGTGCAGACCCAGCACACCCCCATCCTGGCCTGTTTAAATCCCTCCTCATTCATCAGAGGTGCATGCGCACTCCATGCGGCGCACATGGACCCGCCTCCCTGGCATACCCATTTAAAAACACTGAAAGAAACAGATATTCAATCCCCAGACACCTCCCTGGTTGCCTTCCAGGAAAAGCACTTGAGAAGGGAACATACTAAAATGAATGGTATGGAATGTCGGTTGTGAATAATGGCAAATATCAAGTGGCTTTAATGGGCTGTAAAGAAATGCAAAGGACCTCCATATCAGACAAACTCTAATGTTTATCAGGCCTACAGAGACTGGCAGTAGGAATTAACAAAGAAAAAGGGAAGTGCAAAGAAAGGGAAACAACTAAAATGAGAACTGTATGGAATGACAATGAAGTGGCATGGGGAAGTAGATGGAACAACAAGTGTCCTATCCTCCAGAATGTTTGTAATCCCTTCCACTTTTGGCTAGAATTACTTGACTTGAAAGAGACTGTTAGGAATGGATGGAATGACAAGAGATTCAGTGGAATGACAAGATGATGAACAGGTTCTGGAGGAATGAATCATAGAATCACAGACCTGGAAGTGACTATGAGGGTCATCAAGTCCATCCCCCTGCTTGATGCAGAATTTGTTATACACTAAGATCATCCCATACATATGCTCATCCAGCCCCTTTATGAAAACCTCCAACAATGGAGAATTCTTTAGTGCTGCTAAATCTCTCTACCATATTATGATCTAGTTGTTCTGCATTTTGTATTCATACACTTGGGGGAGGGAGTAGCCATATATTTATGTTTATCTTTATTAAAATTACATTTTGTTGTTTACAGCCCAGTTCTCCAACTTGTTGAGATTATTTTGAATTTTTATCCTATCCTCCAGAAAGTTTGTAATCCCTTCCACTTTTGTGCCGTTAGCACATTTCTTGAGTACACTCTCTATTCCTTCATCACTGGGTGATTTCAGAAGTGATGCGTTCCAATTCACCACAGTGAATCCCACCCCGGTGTGAACGGATTCACCGTGGGCTGTGGTGACATGTGTGGCCCCAACAGAAGTGACAGGATCGTGACCACTGCCCAGGGGCAATCAGAAAGAACATGGGCCGGGGGAACACAACAGACCTGTAGTGGAGACGTGGACCGCAGTTCGAGCCCCAGAACTGCGGCTGGGGTCAATTCCTTCCACCACGGCTTTGGGTTTCCGTTCAGAAGTTACTTTTTATTCACCCCTGCCGTGGTGACCATTCACCACACTTCTGGACCTCCTCCCGCCCCGACCTCACGAAACGTGGTTAGCTTCACCCCGGGTCGCGTTTGACTGTGGTGAACATCTGGATGCGAGCAAACAGACATGCACGGCGCTTTCACCACCCCCTGCGTTTGACTGAGGTTGACTGTGGTGGACATTCACCACGTCACTTCTGAAATCACCCAGTGTCATTAAAAAAAATGTTGAACAGCACCAGTCCCAGCGCTGACCCCTGTGGTGCCCCACTTGAAACAGTCTCCCAGTCTGACAGGAGTAATCACTACTATTTTTTTGCAATCATTCATCAGTTACTTAATCCACCTTATGGTCATTCTATCTAGGCCATTTCTCCAACTTTCTTATGAGGATATTGTTGAGATTTAACCCCTTCTGGGGTGATAGCTCGACAGCTAGATCATAAAGAGGTCAGAGGTACGGAGTCAGACACTGAGTGAAATGCCAAAGTAATAAAGATTTATTACCAGTGAAGGGCTGAGTGGCCATCTCACTCCAACACTGGGAGTCACAGAACAGCTGTACTGGACCAGAGAGTCTGGGGTCCCAGGGACACCCTGGGAGTATTTATGGTTTTCAAAGACCCCAAACCTGAACAACGAGGTGTGTGTTCATTGTAATATTCAGACATACGTATATGGGCTCTCACATTTTACAGTGTCATATTCACAGTGCAATGTTATGATAAACATACATTAGTCAACACAGATGCTCATCCACAAGTTCCTGTTCTCAGGAACACAGAAGGTCAGGCGTGGCCTACAGTTACTGACTTACTGGAAATCAGTTTCCATTTCCAGTAAATGATTCCTCTTTAGGTTTCGCGTCTCTCTGAATGAGAAGCCTATGGCCTAACATAAGCTCAGGCCAGAGCCAGAATCTGGTTCACTGAAGTATCCTATACCTGAGGGCTTCTATCCCTAGAGATATCATTTGGAACTATGTCAAAAATCTTACTGAAATTCTAAGTAAAATTATATCTACTGCATTCCCCTTATCCACCAAACAACTCATCCTGTCAAAAGAGGAGATTTAGCTTGTTTGGCATGATTTGTCCTTGATAAATTCATGCTAGCTACTACTACTAATACTTATCATTTCTATAACACTACTCGACATATGCAGATTTTACAGTCACAGATTTTCAGAGACAGGTTCCTGCCCAGTGGGCTTACAATCTAAGATGGAGAAGGGTAAAGGGAACACAGGGACACACACACATTCCCATTTTACAGATGGGGAACTGGGACGGAGGGATTGTGACTTGGCCAAGGCCACTCAGTGAGTTCATGGCTATGGCAGAATTTGAACTTGGCTGTCACCCCTTTGTCCTCCAGATGCTTACAAATGGAAAACTTTATAATTTGATCTAGTAATTTCCTGGCTAATTAGCTCAAAAAAGAGTTGAAATAAGAACTCATCAAAACAGGTGTATTCACTGAATAAGCACTCCACAATCTGCCTTTGCAGGTAGGGTAACAGGCACGGTCTGTGTTGTGTCACTGCATTTCCTCCTCATTTTTTTTTTTTAATTAAGTCTCAGCTCCCATTGGCCCTAATGAATGCAGGTTGCAACCTGACCTGTGAAACTAGGAACTACTCCATTATTACTATTATTGGTTTTTTTTTTTTAAAAAGACATTAACAAAGCTGAAGACATACAGCAGACTAGAACCCAAGACCCCTGGCAGAACAGACACAAAGCTTAGCTACCCAACTACATCTGTAACAGGCCTTACAAAGAGCTATATAGCTTGTTGGGCACTATGCAGCCTTTCCCCTGTTGGCTAAATGAAAAACTGTAGCTAGTCCTTTCTCCAATTACTATGGTGGTAAAGCAGGGCACAGGAGACTTGTAGGTCAAGGGTTCAAATCTGGAATGTATGTTTTCTTGCATATGTAAGTTTACCTTGGGAAATAATAATATAATGTTTTCCTGTAGCGTGGTGGAATCTCTATTTACTATTATTTTACTTGATGCAGCCTTGAAACTATGGCCCTTTTTACACAGACACTCTAACAGTCCTAAAATGGGTGTTACGTTTTATTATACATGTTGCAGGGTACCACTGCGGCCAATCACCATGGCCCCTGTGCACCCATGATGGGTGCTGGCCAGTGGGTGGGGAGCATTTCCCTGGGTGGAGTTGGGTGGGGGCATCTGTGTAAACGCCACTTTCGGTGTGTGTTAGTGAGTTTTTGCTCTCGGCCAACACCCATCTCCACCCACACCCACCCACGGAGCAACCGGCAGTGCCGTCTGTTGCTCCATGGGTGGGTGTGGGTGGAGATGGGTGTTGGCCGGGAGCAAACACTCACCAACACCCACCGAAAGTGGCGTTTACACAGACGCCCCCACCCATCTCCACCCACGGAAATGCTCCCCACTCACTGGCCAACACCCGTCTCCACCCAGAGGAACTGGGTGGAGGCATCATGTGTGCACAGGGACCATGGTGATTGGCCGCAGTGGTGCCCTGCAACATGTATAATAAAATGTAACACCCATTTTATGGGTGTTAGAGTGTGTGTAAAAAGGGCATATGACTTTCTGATATTCTTTGCTCTGCTCTACCACCAGAGCTACCTCAGCAACTGTCTTTCATTCAGTCATGGAGACTAGACTGGCATATAACTCATATAAAAGAGTGGTTCCTTCCATAATACATTTACTTTGCAAAACATTTACATTAAATTGGAGCTTCTTTCTCTGTGTGGTGGATACTCTGATTTTCACATATAGTTTCTTTGTCTACAGCAGCCTTGAGCCCCCAACTTTCCTATTTTTCTATTTCACTCTACCACCAAAGCTACCTGAGAAACTGCTGCCCCCACCCTTCATTTATTTCCATCATGGAGATGGGTATTAACATATTGGTCATATGAAGACCTTACAGCTAAAGCCATAAAAGGGTTCTTCTGGTGTTGCTCAGCAGCTCTGATTTGGGACAGGTGTGCCCAAGGTCCTAGGTTTATGCCATCCTCTGGAAGTCTCTTTCCAGCAGCGAACACAGAATTAGTAAGGAATTTGTGTCTCTGTCATTTGGGACCAACATGGTAACCACACTCTATCTCTGGGTTGCAAAAGAATTAGTAGGTGTATACACATGAAGTTTCCCCCATTTTAAACCCAAAACAGGTTATGTATGTTTCCCATTGTGGGTATAGTTTGAGTATACACAGGGCTACTCAAGAATTCTGGTATTGCCCACAGAAAATAAATTAACTACTCATTTCAGCTCTAGGTCAGACTGGATGGATTAATTACCCATGTCTTATTTTTCCCCCTTTAAAATATACACAAAAAGTTTGCCCTTCTCCAGCCTTCCGGGACCTCACTTGTCAACCACAACTTGTTAGCAAATAAAATTTCTGGTGGCTCTGAGATTACATCAGCTAATTTCTTCAAAACTCTGGAATGTCTTTGATCAGGTTCATCCTAGACATACTCTTTACTTAAGTTGATTCATATCTCTTCTTGAACTATATTTGTAACTTCACCAGTCTCATCACATTACCTTTTTGTGAAGACTGAAGCAAAGTAGGCACTGAGCAGCTCTGCCTTCCTTTTGTCTTCTGTTAGAGAGTTCACCATATTCTCCAAGTAGCAGACCAACAGTTTCCTTGCTCTTTTACCTCTGACATAATTGTAGAATCCCTTTGTGCTAACTTTAGCATCTCTTGTCAGTTGCAACTCGTTTTGTGTTTTTGCCTTACCGATTTTGCTCCTCTACATTTGTGCTATATCTTCATATCATCATCATACCTATTTGCTCTTCCTTCCACTTTCTGAAAGTATCCTTCTTGACATTTCAGAAAGAAAGAAGTTCCTTATGCAACCATATCACTCTCATGATTCTTCCCATCTTCTCTTTCCAAGGGAATAGCTTTTATTTGGGCGTCTGGTAAAATTCCCCTTAGAAGCTGCTAGTCCTCTTGGGCTCCTTTGTCTTGCAGTATTCAAGACACCTTCCTTACTATATCTCTGAGCTTGTTAAAGTCTGCCTTTTGGAAGTCCAGCATCCTTGTTTTGTTCTTTTAGTGGAAATCCTGCCTTAGAATGAAGAATTCTACTGTTTCAAGATCAGTTTCTCCCAAGCTTCTAGCTATCTTCAACTTGGTAATCAGCTATTTTCTACTGGTCAGGACAAGATATAAAATAGATGACTCCCTTGGTGGTTTTGTCAGCTTTGTGAAGTAGAAAATTATTTTCTAAAGATGTTAAGAACTTGCTAGACATCTTCTACTTTACCATCTTTTTTCCCTTTCAACAAATGTCACAAAAGCAGAAAGCAAGGGGAAATAGGTTAAATGAGAAGGATGTTGAAAGACAAGATGGCTGAGTGCCATGGCAGGGAAGCACTATATTAAAATATTATGATATAGTTCCGCCCCCCCCCCCCCCCCGCCATGGCACTCATGGAAAGTTGGTGGAATAACGAGGCAGCCATAGAAATGTGTGGAATAGCAAGGGACTGGGTAGGATTACAGTAGTGGGGATAGGCTGGAATGACAACAGGGAACAATGAACAGAGAGTTGATGACAAATAATTTTGTGGAATTCCATTAGATGGCCATGGGTAGTGGGTGGAATGACATGGAACTGAGTGTAACAACAAGGAGGGTGACATAGGAAGAAGATATGAAGTGGGTCTGAGTGCAATTGCAAGGAATGTGTTGTGGAGGACAAATTAAATGTCAAGAGTCTTTTTGAGGAATCACAAGCAGATGTCATTCCATCCAGTCTGCACTACTGACACCCTACCCAGTGTCCCTTGCCAGTCCACCCCTTTCTAGTGCTGCAACTTGGTCTGTGTTTTTTTCTGGAAAACATCAAGAACCAATGTACTCGACTCAAATTTTCTGAGTTCTGAATTTCAAATGGCCTTGACGGCCCTTTCTGAGCATGCTTGGCCTTTTTTCAAAGCCAGCACCATCTTTGTAAAGGGCCGAGCATGCTCAGTTGTGTGGTTTTTTCTTTTAAACCTAACCTGGGAAGAGGCACACTACGCATCTGCGTGGGACCCCTCAGGAAGATGAGCAACCAGCCCTGCCCCCCCCCCCCACTTCCCCTAACCTCCCCCACCCCCAGCCACACAGAAATTTGCCAACTATTCTCTGCAGGTCTGAGGGGTGGTCCAAAGACTCAGGACTGCTCCTCGGACCTAGGAAATACTCAGCAAATATTTGTTCCTCTTTTCGGTGCAGCCCTACCCATTTCCATGGCTGCCTCCTTGTCCTTCTACCAGCTTTCCATTTTCCTCTCACTGTCATTCTGCCCAGTCACTTCCGCTGCTCCCCTAACTGGGGAACTGGGCAAAAGAAACAGGTGCAATGACAAGCAATTTGGGGGAATGTCAATGAGGGAGTCATGACTTACAAGTGAAATGACATGGGAACTGGATGGTATGTCATTCCATACAGTTCTTATTACAGCTTATACTTGTTTCTCTTTGCTTCCATTTTAACCCTTTCCTATTTGATTCTTACTATCATACCCTGTGGCCCCTGGTAAGTATCTGAATTTGTCTTTCATTGACTGAACTGAATGAGGAGAATATTTGTATTGTAAGAGAATTTTACATAGTTTGAATCTGGGGTTATTTTCACATTAATTGAACCTGAGCGTGGGGCTTCCAGGGTGGGGAGAGAGAGGAAGGCTGGCATCTGTCATTTTTTAGCCACCCATAATGTTGAGAGGTATGGAAATGGTCACAAGATAGCAGAGAACTAAATGCTTCCATATGTCTTCACACTTAAAATCCACTTAACATCTAAAACACTGGTTTATTTTAGTCTATTTACAATATATTTTGGGCTAAAAACTTCACTCAGTCCCACGTATGCGTAAAGGTGGTGCTTGGATATAGGAAGGGAAGAATTTGGCCTTCTGTGTTTCTTTCAGAATAGTGCAAGGAAGAGATTCTAGATAAGGTCACTTTAAGAACTGGCAAACTACATATAATGCTCACAGGGACAATAGTGTCAATATCCTATTCTTATAGCATCAGGGAAGCATGAACAATTTGTGAATACGATCTTGTATGGTATAATCTGAAAAGTTTCCACTTTTTGGTGTTTTTTGGTTTTTTTTTTAAAGAAACATATATTGAAACTACCCTAGCTAATAATTTCATTCTGACACTTGAGTTTAAAAGGTTAAGTTACTATCTGAAGAAAGGTAATCTGGCTGCCTTTCATAGCAGCCTGCAAGCTCTGCAATCTGCATAGAGAGGGGCATTTGTCATCATTAGCTGAGCAGTGACAGCTGGCACCCAGGGTGTCGCAGATTCAAGAAGTGGCAAAAGCACTCTCTTACTTTAAGTTGCCATTAAGTATAGCATGTTTCATAAGGAGCAAGATTTTCTTTTTGTAATATAGCACGTTGTAGCAGCAATAAATATATCTGCATTGTCTTAAACATGGAGAACATACTAATACAACACAATTAGTTGTTGCCTCTAGATGACAAAATATAAAATATGCAATTGATGCTTGCATTGGAAAATGACTAAAACTTCTTTAAAATTAAGGCAGTAGCATTATTTTTCAAAAATATTTTAGAGTGATTCACTCAAATTCTATACCTACAAGAATGACAAATTGTAGCTGAAATCCAGTTTCCAGACAGATGTATACAAATGTGACTTAAAACCAGGAATGGCTAGTTGTAAACTATAATAAAAATCAATCTCACACTTCCAATGCAAGGTAAGACAGTAACTGAGAAAGCTTTTAAAGCATGCTTGATGAGACAACATTTCAACAGTGTTAGTAAAAACTTAAAATATATTTAGTGTCTACTTTAACAAGCAACAATGAATTCATGTGCAATTATATTTTAATGGAAACAGTTGTGTAAAATCTTAAAAATGTAATCATATTTACCACCGACACAAATGGATGAAAAGCACAGTTCATTCCAATATCTATTTTTTAAAGCTGTGAAAGTCTGTAGAAAACTTAGTATAAGCATTAGATGTTCCTCACCTGACTTAAATACATATATTTGTGTGTGGTATCTAAACACACACACACATAATGTAAAATGTGTGCATTAAAATGGCTTAGCCTTAAAAATATAATTGCAAGAACTTTTCTGTTTTAAATTACAGTCCTCTATAGTCTTGTAGATTTAGAAACATAATCCATAATGCTAGATTTTGCATTATTATGTAAACTGGTTTTTCACAAATAAAACTAATTTTTGTATTAATGTAAAATCTATGCAAATACATGCAGTCATTTATCAGGAAAGCTGACAAGCATTCCATATTGGAGGGGGAAAATGAAACTGCCTCAAGAATAGAGGCAATTAATTATTTCTGTATTTTCCCTTCCTCTGTCTTGAGGCACAAAAGTTATCCATCCAGTTAAAACAGCAAATGAAATAAAGAGATTTTTTTTTATTTAAACACATATGGCTTTTGCCTGCAATACTGATCACCACAAGGTCTACAGATGCCCGTGGCTAAATTGTACACTGGCAGATGCACACAGGGGAAAACTGTGCTAATGCAGCGTGGTGAGCAAAACAAATGAAGAACTGAATTTTCTAGAAAAAGTCTTTTTTCTCATTGAGACACGTAGCTTGCCTACCAAGTGCAGATTAAGTTTGTAAAAAATTTAATATGAAAGTTATTTCATCAGTCACTCTACCGCATCAACACATCTACAAGAAACTTGCCAATAAAAAGTGCAAGTGTGTAAAAAACTACATATGTACATGAGTTATAGGACACAGACAAAATGTAATAGTTTTGCCAAAATAAATGCTTTATAGTTTAATTGTGAAAATAAAACACTAAGAACACGTAACGAACATTCTCAGTGAATCCAATAAAGCAACTGTTGTCCTACATAGCTGCCGTTATTTTACATCTTTAAGAGGTGACCTGAGGTACAGCTGAAAATTTGAGGCATTAAGTCACAATCTTGCAGATGTGATGTTGCTTATATACACTTCCTACTGCCAATGAGAATTCTGTATTTATTAGTGGTTTTCTTTTACAAGGTTATTAAAAAAAATATGTAGAAGGTCAAAGTTAGTTCTCCTATACCTGAGAAATTATTTGCAGACATGAACTTGAGAAAGTATGTTAAAGCATTTACTGGGAATGGTTTGATATCACTTAGACTACAATCACTTTTCTTCTAACAGGCCTGTAAACATGCATAAAACTAAAATTACGATTGTAATTACCAAACAAAAACTAGCATTAAAATGTTATTTACATTTTGCGGGGGCTTTACTGGAAAGGTATTTAGGAATAGGTATACAAAATTACATAAGCAGAGTAATTTTAAAAATAATGTTAAGTTATTAAATCAAGTCTTTAAAATGTACATTAATGTTTCTCTCAGTTTTAGAAATTATTTCAGATCAGCTCTAACAAGGATTTACAGTAGCATTCACTACACTATAGCACAGCATTGTCTGTTTCCAACTGCATGGAAATTGTGTCAGAACTGTGCATCAATTATAGCATAAATGCTTTTTTCTTCTTTTGCATCATTAATATATTACATCCCATACTCTCTCCAAATTGTGAAGTTTACTTGTGACATAAATGTCTATACTAAGCATAATCCTACATTTGTCTGAATTTTAACATAATTTTGTATTTTAGGGAAGCAATATTTTATACTTCAATAACTGTAAATTTGATTTTTGTACTAACAGTCTATTTATATTTTTAACCTTTGTCTTAATTCTCATTTTATTACATTTTGCATAATTTAAATTTGCTGCTTAAGGTGATGGAATATCATGAATGGTGCAGACCTGCATCTGCAGTCCCTACCCCAATGCTCAGAGAGACCTACTGTGGAAATTCCACCCCCACACATTTGAGAGAGAAACTTGGGTGAGTTTTCTGTGACTTTATAGGAACTTCTAAATCGCACTCCCCAGTGAGTACCCCTCACTCCGTAGCTCAGAGGCACTCTCATGAGACTATTTCTGCAGGTATTTTCTACCCACATCCCTATTCAAATTATATAGACTGGATGCCATCAATACACAAACCATCTAAAACTACATCACTGGACATGCTATGTGTATTATATGTACATTTATCAAAAGGACAACATTTCTTTGGTTATGTTCACGAGGCCCCACTCCTCCCCATGAAAAGACACTTATATGAAGTTTAAGACCAAGGAAGAAAGTTTTAGTGGGAGCCTTATGTTAAAATAGAGAAAACATCTCATAGTTTTCACCTGCATTTGACACTGTGTTGGGAACTCTCAAAATTATCCCACTTGGGTATTAAGTCCGGAAAAACTTACACATGTGGTTAAGTAGGCCCAGACAAGCCTGCTGACTTCAATGGTATTCTCACAAACAGGCATATAAACTGTATTTAAGCAATGACTGCCTAATGTTGCATGAAACAATTCAAGACCAACTTACTTTAAAAAGCCATCCATGTTAGCAGAACATATATGGACACTACATAACAACAAAAGTAGATTTCTGTTTTCTCAGGTATGCTACACAATTATAGTAAATTCTCTCTCTCAACCCTTTGATTTTTATACCCTAATTTAAATAATGCAAAACGTATAGGTAACTTGTCCTATGTGACCTGAATTATTGAGAGGAGGAGGGAGAAGAGATATGCCCATATAGTACTGCCAGCATGTTTAAGACAGATCAGGTTGCTCATGTGTTTAAAGTGCTTTGTTGGGTTAGAACAAGAGGTTGCAGCATTTTACAGTTTGTAGCACAGTGTGCTAGTAGTCAATTTTAACAGATCATGAGACTCCACAGTTCCCCATTAATTTCTATTGCAAGAATTGCAGGTGTTTAGCACATATGAAAATCAAGTCGCCATTTTTGGGGGGGAATACCAGTCATAAAAATATTTATGTTCCTATAGTAGCACTCTCCTACTTGGGGGTTGGACTAACAGATATTGAGACATATAATCAGTGACCCACTTTATGAAGAGGAAAGGTTGTTCTACAGATTCAGTCTTTGGAAACTGTTCAATGCATATTGCTTTATTTCCAAGGTCAGTATTGAATAATTTCAGTTGCTGCTTAATCATACACAGCATGAAACAGTAATGAGAGTACTGCAATTTTGGATGACCCACTACAGATGCAGTAGATTAAAAAGAGCTAATCCCTACTGATTCCACACTCCTCTCTGGATTCACAAGAAAAGAGCATTCTCAAAGTAGGACCCTTTAAAAGAAAAATCAGTGTTGGGTTGCTTAAATAAATCCTGTGTGTTGACAAATGGCTGGTTCTGATGCAGCTGGTTAGAACTGAATTAAACAAATGCATTCTTCTCTTTAAATGCTTGTGGAATTTATAGCTGAAAAATGCAACCTGTAGCTGGCCAAAATGTATGTTTGACTTCAAAGTGTAAAACGACAGAGAAAAAAAAAAGAGAATAGTTGCTTTTTCATAAAGGCATACAGAAAAGGAGGATTCACTCATTTCTTCCATAGTGTCCAGTAAAGACAATCCTTTACATGAAATTTATGTTATGATTGATTCTGGTGAAGGAAATGGTACAGTTATAATTAATAATACCGATTATTGTTTTCTCATCCAGTGAGGAATAATAAAAATCTGAAACCTGCAAACAACTTAATGAATTAACATTGTTGTAAAAAAAAATAATACAAAAAAATCTTGATAACCACTCAACTTTTTAACCTCTCAAACGTACCTTTTTCCTTATGTATTCCTATCTTTGAAAAAGCCATGAGAAAAATATATAGACTTACATAAAAATAGATATACTGTCAAGTTCTGTTACAGGAAAAAAATTCCCTTATTTGATTTTATAAAGTGTGACAATAAAAGCAAACCTTCTACAATTATCTGTCTTTAATTTCTCTAGTGCAAAAAAAAAAAAAGAAATTCATTGTGGCTGGCAGAATGATTCAGATGAAATAGGCAGGGTGCATTTTTTTTTTTAAAAAGAAAAAGCCAAGAAATCAGATACATTCAATGAGCCTTCAAACTCACTCCAGCAGTAGGGATAAATAATTTAATAAACTCCAGTTCATTTTCTTGCTATCTCCCTAGTGCAATAAGCAGGTATTAAAAAAATAAAATTTTAAATTCATGAATAGTGGTGTTGACTCCCAACTATATAATAAGAGATATAAAGCAATACCAGTATAAGATCTTTAACAAATATAGGCATTCTAAATAAGCAATACTTTTCCTACTTGAAAGTACTGTGTGTCTGAAATATGAGGTGCCAGATCACAGATTAGGTTTACTGAAACACAGAATTCTTGCATTAATGCCCCCCCGCAAGCTATAGTGGCTAATAGGGGGGCTACTTGGTCAATTAATTTTGAAACACCTGATATATAAAGCGCAGTCCCAACAGTTGCAGTAATAGTGGGAGTAATTAGAAAAAAGTGTAGAAAACAGTCATTTTGAAAAACCCACTTCTACTTCCTATGCCTTCCACTCTTAACACAAGTGATGAATCATAATTTTAATGAAATGATTTTTTTCTCACTCTTCCAGTATAAACCGTTATCACTAAAAATTGAACTGAGTGACAGAAATCAGCAAATAGTGTTAGCATTTACTGAAAATTAATAATTTAAAATACAGACCAAGAAAGTAAACCAGCAACCTAAAACCCAAGTTTGTTAAAGTTATACATATTTTGAAAATCAGAATGTTTTATCACAATGAAGATCAAAAAACACCTTGTAATTGTAAACGTTTCAAATAAGCATTACATCTCCAAAATCTTGTTATACTGCATAATGAATTAGCTTTATACAATTATCATTGAAATTACTTTCATTATTGAGTTATGTCAAAGATATCCAAATAGAAACATTTTAAAGAGTAACAGGCTTATTCTTTCAAATAAGTATGAAACTTTAAAATTGTGGACTTTAAAAAATATCATGAAATACATTGTATCAAAAATATGAACAACATAATAATTAAAACAATTATCTGAAGTTTATCCTAGCTTTTTTGTAAAACGTTTATGTTTCAAAAGTTTTGATTCAGGAAGGTCAGACTAAAGTATTTGTATTTTTATACTAATTACCAAAGTAACCATCAAACTTAGTTTAAGATATTATGTGGTAATGCCTTATTTTAAAATAATCTGTGCAATGAAAATATCCTACTTGATAAATATTCAAAGATAGTCTCAATATCCTAATTTCAGAAAATTCAAAGTCTAAAATGTAACTTTAATTCAATTAGTTTTCAAGTCTCAGTTAAACTGAACTTTCAGGACTTTGTCATCCTCATAGGAGACTGCAGTTAGCAACACAAGGGTAGCAGACTCCTTTGTCTGAAGAAATACTTTCATTTTTATACTGATGAGTATTTTAAAGCCGGCTGGAAGGACTTTTAATTTCAAAATGAATGTTTGATATGTACTGCAAGACTCCATATGAAAATTATAATTGTCTAGCAAGACAGCGTGACCCACAGAAGCAAAGCAATCATTGCAGTCCAGGACTAAACCACTGATGGGGAAGCCACTTCAGGAAGAGAAACAGCGTTAGCAAGTCTGCAAATGATGCCTCGTGCTAACTCCTGTGCGATCCGCACGCCCAACCCGAGGAAGAAATTAGGTTAGGGCCAGGTCACAGCAGGTCCGTTTCTCTTAGGCGGGTCAGTGTCTCGGAGGAGGTGGAGATGGCCTGGGAGTTTCCCTGCAGCTCCCTCCGCGTCCAGCACTCTCTTTCCTCAGCGTGAGCCTCCGGCCCCTCTGATCACAACTCCAGTGGGAGCAAGATCGGGCCATTAGGCGGAATAAACCTGGCTGGGCTTCTCCCCCCACCCACCCCTCTGAACCGGTGACTCTGAGTCCGATCCGGCTGCTCGGGTCAAATTCCCATTGCAGCGAAAGCCAGAGGCGCACAGTGCGCCACAGAGCTGAGAATGGAACCGTCGGTCTCCGGGCCTGCGGGTGGGGGCTGCCCTCGTGTGCCCTGAGCTGCGCGCACTGATCACCCCGGGGGAAGACGCGGCCCAGGTGCCCGCGGGAGGAGGCCCAGAGAAGGGGGAGGAGAGCAGGACAGCGGGCAGGCTCCCGGAGCTTTAGGGAGTCGTCCCGCCGCATCTCCTCCCCTTCCCAACGGCTGCAGCCGGGGCACCCCCCTCACCGGGCGCTTCTCCTGGCCCTACCACCTACCAGGCTTCGAGAAGAAACCCAGTTTGGGTGCGTGCGCCCCGATGCCGCGGGGTGGGGGGGAGGCAGCTGCAGCTTCGCAGGGCGAACTTTGGTGCTGATGAGCAAACCCAGAGAGCGCCGGAGAGTTTGGCCTCTCCCAAACGGGAATGTATGAAGTGCGTCTGGGCTCCACAGGGCCAGAGGAGTCCGCTCGAATACACCGCTAACGACACTGGATTTCACCATTAAGAGACAGCGGCAGATCAAACGTCTTTGCAGACACATGACGGAAAGGCGCGTGCAGCTTTCCCCACAGGGAAGCCCCCTAAACTGTGCTTCCTCTCCAAATCAAGCCCAGAAGATGCTTCAAAGCGGGGCAGCTCTCTCTCTCTTTGCACAACTCTGGCCCCGATCGCTAACACTCGAAGGGGAAACTTAACTGGACTTCATCTAGACAGCAAAGACTAGTTATCTGCCGGGACCACGTCTGCGATCTCTAGTGTTCTCCCTCTCGTGTGCACATGGATTAAAACACAGCGTGCCAATTCAGTCCACACACACTAAAACAAACTGACCAGCCAGTTCGGGCTATTTGTAGATATTTATTTTGCAATTATGCCCAGAACGTCATACAAGATCACACGTTTGTAACATATTTGAGACACCACATATAGAACTCTGAAATTAAACGCTAGCAAATAAAATTCACATCAACTACCTGCTGCTTGACTTTACTATGAAAGCTAGTCAGACACTTTTAGCAACTGGGCACTTCATTTACTACCAACAGAAAAAAGGCATGTAGAAATAATGCGACATTTGCATAAAATCGATTACAACCCGGTCAGAACATCAATACACCTGACTTGGTGAACTTGGCGTAACAGTTTATTCCGGATAACACTAAACTGCCAGTGAATCTGTAGCGTTGTACCCTGCCATACACAAACCTCGGACTCCGGAGTAGCCTCAAAGGGGCTACTCTGGAGTCAGTGGTTTGTGGTTAGCGGCCCTAGTCAATTGAGGAGAGGAAAACTTCTAACCTGCGGTTAAAAACCACTGTCAGGAGGAAAGGACAGCAGGATTTGACGCCCGCCAAGCGAGAGTTAATGAATTTACGTCTCTGTTCTTTAAAGAGTAAAGCCCCGTCTATCGCTCACTAGTTGATGGATGCCCATTAATACACCACCAGCATTCCCATTTCAGCCGTAAGGAGACAAACGGAGTCACTGCGGAACAGCAGTTTTGCCAAGTCCTTTCAAAACGTCAATACACATCTAGATACACCCAAAGCGGAGAGATTCTCCTGGATTCCCAAATGGATAGGTGGCCTGGGTGGGTTCCTGCCAACAGCCTCCTTTTAGTGAGCGTGTGTGTATGTGTGCGTAGAAATAGATGGATATATCTTCTCCAAGAGAGGGATTAATTAGCGGGTTTGAGCTGAAGGAGGCTGCAGTGACGAGCCCAGTGGCGATTGGCCGCCCGCCTGCCTGGCCCTGCCTTTATAATTTCCACATGAGTGCATCTGGGCTCTTATACAAACCAACAGTCAGCCAGCTTCTCCTGACATATAGACACACGCACACGCACACACAGACACCCAGCACTTTCCCCACCCTCTGATTAACAGCCCTGCACAACACACGCAGAGATTACTACAGGAAAACATAAATAAATAGGCAGAGTTTATTATTTTGACTACTGGAAGCCTGGCTGTCTCTCCGTTCAACTTTTGTTTTTGTTTTTGCCGGGAAGTGCTGATGATCTCAATGCTTCCCTCCCACTCCAGGATCTTTTAAAAAACAAAACAAAACCCAGCCACCCAGCACCTCGCCCCCCACTTTAAGTCTGGCTGAGCTAGGGAGGGAGAGAGCAGGAAGAGAGCAGCATCTGAGGAGCCGCCGCCGCCGCCGCCAGCCTGCACTTTGAAGGCACTGGTTACGTTTCCAAGTGGAGCAGCCTCTTTCTCCTCTGAAGTTGGCTCCAGCCTTAGCAGCCGCATTGGATCCCACAGCCTATTGCGAGACTCCGGTATACAACCCGGATCTCTGCCCCAACATGATCGCGGCCCAAGCCAAGCTAGTGTATCATCTCAACAAATACTACAACGAGAAATGCCAAGCCCGGAAGGCGGCCATCGCCAAAACTATCCGCGAAGTCTGCAAAGTGGTCTCGGACGTGCTGAAGGAGGTGGAGGTGCAGGAGCCGCGCTTCATCAGCTCGCTTAACGAAATGGACAACCGCTACGAGGGCTTGGAGGTCATTTCCCCCACCGAGTTCGAAGTGGTCCTTTATCTCAATCAAATGGGGGTTTTCAACTTCGTGGACGATGGCTCCCTGCCGGGCTGCGCCGTGCTCAAGTTGAGCGACGGGCGCAAGAGGAGCATGTCGCTCTGGGTGGAGTTCATCACAGCCTCCGGGTACCTTTCGGCTCGCAAAATCCGCTCCCGGTTCCAGACTCTGGTGGCCCAAGCCGTGGATAAATGCAGCTACCGGGACGTGGTAAAGATGGTGGCTGACACCAGCGAAGTGAAACTAAGAATCCGAGACCGCTACGTGGTGCAGATCACCCCGGCGTTCAAGTGCACGGGCATCTGGCCGAGGAGCGCTGCACACTGGCCTCTTCCCCATATTCCATGGCCGGGACCTAATAGGGTAGCCGAGGTCAAAGCAGAAGGGTTCAACCTTTTGTCCAAGGAGTGCCACTCTCTGGCGGGCAAGCAGAGCTCAGCCGAGAGCGATGCCTGGGTCTTGCAGTTCGCAGAAGCCGAGAACAGATTGCAGATGGGCGGCTGCAGGAAGAAATGCCTCTCAGTCCTCAAAACCTTACGGGACCGTCACCTGGAGCTGCCGGGTCAGCCCCTGAATAATTATCACATGAAGACTCTGGTTTCATACGAGTGTGAAAAGCATCCCCGGGAGTCGGACTGGGACGAGTCCTGCCTCGGCGATCGCCTCAACGGGATTTTACTGCAGCTCATCTCCTGCCTTCAGTGCCGGAGGTGCCCCCATTACTTCCTCCCCAACTTAGACCTCTTTCAGGGCAAACCTCACTCAGCCCTAGAAAATGCAGCCAAACAAACGTGGCGACTGGCCAGGGAAATACTCACCAACCCTAAAAGTTTGGAAAAACTTTAGAGGGCGATTAAAACCTTGGGCCCAAAGGAACAGTCCTCTTGCAGAAGATTGATTCTGTTCGAAAAGTCAAAAATTGCTACTTGACAATGCAAACAACATACTATATTATAAAAGGAATATTGTTTAGGCTCTCCATCAAAATAACACTACCAAGTACTATGACTCTGGTCTTCATCAGGTTTTGACGTTTCTCCTGTATGTTAACACCTGGAAAACAATCTCGGCTGTAATTTGACATGATTGTGACCATTCTGCCTAGAAACAGTACCAATGGATTATAGCAAAACCCAGTATTTTTATGTAAATCCCTCTGTGAGTAAAAGCTTATTTGGATATGCCACCTGAACAAAATCCTAATGTACATTTTAATTTGTATCAAATATTGTGATCTCACATTGTCTTTGAAATTGTGGATGTTAGTGTTTTGTGATTTGGTGAACAGAAGTTAAAATTGCCATTTTGGATACTTCAGGACATTTTCTGCTAAAGAAGATACCATTTAAAAAGGTAGATTTTATCATGGTACTTTTGTTAATCGTCTTTTGAAGTGTCTGAATTTAAAAGTTTACATTTTTCGTTTCAAATATATTGCTTGTTCTATTTCTAACATTCCATAAATATACTTGAAATGTTATTTAAATATATTCAAAAGAAATTTGGATTCTGCTTATATAATAACGCTTGGATATTGGAATTATATATTTGAAAAATGCACTTGAAATACACTGGATAATTACTTTTTGTGATTTAGATTTTAATTTCTGTTGCTTATTTTATTTAATTCCAAGCTAATAAATGAAGTAAAATAAATATGGTTAAGCGTTTCAATTCTGGATCAAATTTTGGACTTGAAAAATCAGGTCAATTCTACATTTTGTAAATCACACCATTTTGCTGGACTCTGCTTAACTCATGAAATCATTAAAGAGAATCCTTTGCATTTTCCTGCTAAATAGGTTTGTAGGCAAATAAAATACTGATGTAACATATCCTAAAATTTAGCACCTGCAGACCATCAAAAAACTGTCACACACTGATGTGGTAATTAACAGGGTAACACTTAACAGTATCCAAAAACACCTCTGCTTTCGAAAGATTTACTATCCTGGGTTACTGTTTTTGCAAGGTTCTGAACAATATTGAACAAACAACATAGGACTGAAACAAAGTATATCGAGTGAGCAGTGAGATTAGTTTCTGACAAAATTAACATTTTGTAGCAAAGAGTAACACAGTAAATAAATAAAAAAGAACAATGTATAGGTGAAAGGGTGAAGCCAGCAGCAGTAAAGGAAGAATAATGTTACCTTTGCCCTACACCCCCACTAGCGATGCGATAAGCTTGCCAGTTGCATAGGGAGAAACTCCCCCCCCCCCCCAAAAGGGCAGGCAAGCTAGAATACTCTGGACATAAGGATCAGAAACTGTCTCTTTTACACAGTCCTACACGCAATACCTTCAATAATATTAGAATTAACATGTGAAATAACAGAAAGTCGAGATCAGATCAATCCTGACTGGTATTTTAATAGTCAACAAGTGCGGATGTAACGTTCAGTTGTAAGAACTGGGTGTGTGACAGCGAAATTGTTCTAACTGCCACCAGGCAAAGACCTTCTCCTCAGCACTACACTCCCACTCCTGAATTTCGGGAGTGACTGGCCAATACAGGCCACGCTCTAAATCATAAAATCAAGTATTAAGTGGAATTTCTCAAGCTGTTACTGAAAACAGCAGGCAATTAAGAGTTTTGTAAGATACAGGAATAGTTCTCTACAGCAAATTTTCTCTAGCCCACTGATGAAAAACAATCAATACATTGCCGTTTTTATGCTTATTATGCCAGGTCAAATGTATGCTAATCTTTCTTCTCATTTTATATAGATTTACGTTTCTTGCGGGTGACAAGAAATGTAAAACCTGGAGGTTTCACAATAAGTGTGTCTTGTTCACAGGCCTACATGACAACTGTTTTCATTTTCAAACACTGACAACTCAATTTGTGTCTCCTAACAGATACAAATATATTAAATTGCCCAGTATTTTCTGCTTGGAAACTCACGTTCTTGAAATAAAGGGTCAAACCCACTGCAAGAGAAAAGTCATTCCTTGTGTCTTAGGAAACTGCAGTCTGGGGCCGCTGCTACCTCAAGGGATTTCAGAGCAATTGGCTTAACTACTAAATCTGCCCATGTTCATACAAAGGCATTCAGGAAAAGATTGTTAAAAATGTGCACGCTGTAGTAATAGCGGATTTAACGTCATTAATGCACTTGGCTTTTTAATAAAACACAGTAACAGCCTCCGGTAAGAATGAGAGGAGTTTGGGGGACCTTTCCATCCTGGGTTTTGCTCTCTCCGGGCGGACAGCCCCCTTGGCCTGGGTCCGGGAACCGCGGTGCGGTACTCACTTTGGGGTCGATCTTCTTGAAAGCCGGATCCTCCTCCTCCACCTCGAAGTAGATCTCGGTTGTGGTGATGGAGAGGGTTCCCTTGGCCACCACCACCGGGGCGATGAGCTGTGCCGGCGTGCTGAGGACTACGGGGCCTGCAAGAGAAGAGCAGCAGCGGCGTCAGGCGGCAACGGCAGCAGCTCCCCGTTCCCGTTCCCTTCCCCACGCCTTGCTTTGAAGCCGGTGCTCGCAGCTCCCAGCGCCGGCGCTGGGGTGGGAAACTCCAGCGCCTCAGAGAAGGGTTTGCTGAACTTCTCCTTGAGCCGGGCGAGCGCTGCCAGGGAGCAGCCAGACAAGTGGCAGAAAACGGCCGGGAACCCTTTGCTTCCCAGCTCAGTGCGATTGCGGACCCTTCCCCCAGCCTCGGTGTTATCTGGCTCCATTTTCAAGTCACAATCTAGCAACGAGAGAAAACCAAGTTGGCCACCGGCGAGGGCTCCCTCCAAAAGCCCCAGGGCCCGAGATCAGACCCCCCCCCGACGGATTATTTCCATCGCAGCCTCTATGCTTGCCTTTACCGTAACATTCCCCGCATCCGAAAATCCTCGGCCAGGCTTTTGTGGGTTTGCACTGGGGACTCTGTGTGTGTGATACAGAGATCTAGCCAAGGTAGCATTTACGGCACATTGAAGGGGTTTAATTAAGGCAACCATTTCTGCCCTAATACAACCGCCTTCTCATTTGTTCGCTATTTGATCTTTAATCCGAATTCTGTAAATCTACAGCCCACTAACGAGGTCCTGATTTAAAGGAGCCCACTTAATAAAAACAGACTGACTAGAAAACTGTCTGCGAGTTTGGCTGCTCACGCGCCCAAGCAAATTCTGATCATCCACTTCCCAACTCGGCCTTGAGGTCCGGTCTAAAAGCCAGTCACATGTTCCTCTCCTTGGAGGTTACAAACAGACCCTTTTAGCCTACGGTTAAAACGCTCTGTGCTGGCCAGACCCAAGCTCTTGTGCAGGTGACTGGCCGGCTGTGCTACACTGCCATCCCTGTGGCCCAGTTGCAGTCCCCAGACGCTGGATGGTGGTCCCGGCGTGAGCTTGCTCGGCCTGGGCAACGCTCGCGGGCAAGCAGGCACCGACAAAGATCCCCTTCCCCACCCACACGCATTTTACAACCCAGTTCTCGCAGGCAACACTTCCCATTACTCACTTAGCCCAAATTAGTCCCGTATCAGTGCCTCTAGCTGTCATGTATTTACTGTTTTCCTTTAGACACCCAATTTGAGACGCTATGCACAGTCTAGCATCATCCCCTTTTGCTAAATAAAGAGGAAACGCGCAGTTTATTGTGTGTACAGGGGGGTTTCGGTGACAGCTTTCAGCAGCTCGGGGTGACAGGCTGGGTAATATTGATACAAACTCCATTTTCTTCCATTTTATTGTTTTCCATTTTCTAATAAGCCAGGCTAGCCTCTTGACCTCAGTCAGCTGATCTGCATCACATGCGCCGGGTTTGCGTTTGCGCCTGTTCCCCCCTCCCGCCTCCATCTTCTCGCCGTTATTTTGGCTGGGCTAGCAGAGCAGCCCGCGCCGGGCCGCTGGGAAAGCTAAGCTGGGCTGGGCTCAGACCCTTTCTGCAAAGGGCAGGATGATCGATCCGAAACGCCGCTTTAAAGGCTCATCAATCTTAATCTAGGTTGTTCACGATTCTCTTGTACGATTACAAGTGGATTTGGGTTTCTATTCCCCAGGCCCCTCTTCTTTGTGTTTACAGAAGGAGGATCTATACAGACAGCAGCTCCCTGCCCTGAAGAGTCGCCTGCCCTCTCAAGGCAAGCCGGTTTCAGCCTCGCCGAGCTTTAACCCTTACTCCGTGCAGCCGCCTTCCCCAAGCAGGCAGGCACTCCCCGTTACATACCACCATAGCGCCACCGGCCGCTTTGTGCTAAAACAATAAAACGGCCGGCGTTAAGATGATGCACAGTGGAAACAACTCGTTAGTAAGTCTATCATTTTAAGGAGGCGTTAGTGGGCCTTACTGACTCCCAGAAGGAAGATCGTAGTCTTAATCCAATTACCTCTCTGTACCGTGTGTTCTATGGTAAAATAAAAACAAAGTTGCTAGTGTTTAAAGGTTCAAAAGGCCAAAGCCCATAACAAGAAATCTAGTTCAAGGACTGTATGTAAATACAGTGAGTAGGTTCTTCTGGGAGAAAAGGGGGAATAAATCGGGACTAGAAAGCGGGGACTTTAGCATTTTTCACAAAAACCATGGAGCGGCTAACAAATTTGAGTGGTTTTGACCAAAGGACGGAGCAGCTTTATTTAAACGACACTCGGATTTACAGAAACCCAACACAAGTCCCAAGTGTGCAAATTCAGCTGTTATATATACTTTCCAAGGATAAACAGACATTTCTATTAACATTTTCACCTTCCAAAGAAGAGAGGAAGGAGGAGGCGCTCTGCATAAAGTTCAGCTCTAGATTTTTTTTTTTATGATTACTACTATTATCCAGGAAAGGTTTAGCAGAGTCTCTGCAGCCCCCACTCTCTCGCTTTTGAAAGACATAAAATGAAATATTCAGTCTTAGTAGTGTCATTTTTACACCTGTCCTTTTGAAATCTCCAATTACAACTTCCAATACCATAGCTTGTTTAAAGAGCACTGAGTCTTTTTGTTGTAGCCTTCAGGGAGCACACCAGTCACTGAGAGAATACGAAATTAATCCACTACAGCGATAGAGAGAGAGAGAGAGGATTATGCTTTAATCCCCTTTGAGACAGTCCCTGGATTTTAAGGAGCCGATATTAAAATGTTTACATAAGGCATAATCAAAATACCGCAGCTTTTCCATATGGCACCCAGTTATCTGCGTTCTCTCCCAAAACGCAATTGATAATCTAATGAAACAAAAGTGCAACACACCTGACGCCAGAAAGAGCTCGGTGCCTTCATTCAAACCCAGAAAGATAACGGGCTACAGCTACAAATCTAATCCAGTAACCTCTGCATCCCACAACTGCGGGCTGCCTTGGAGAGGAAAATAAGCACCACCACTGCAATAAAATATGCATAGTAATGAAACTGGGATAGGATGGGACATTAGGAGGCAGTCACTAAATTCCGATTGCTAAACCTCTTCCCAGCACGAGTGTAACTCTGCCAAGCTCCCACCTCAGTTCTGCAAGCAAGGGCACTGGATTACTGCACGAGTTGAGTTCCCTTTCTCTGTCAAAAGGCACTAGCCCACAAAAGCAGGACAGAGTACAGTAGATGCATGTGTCAGGAGTTTGGATCTGAATCAAGAGAACCGGCTTTCAAGTATGTCAGTTAAATATTTCCAGCCATTTCCAAGCAGAGCAGGATGCCCAAAACAGCACAAGGGTGGCAATGCAACAGAAGTGCTGACCTTACCCACACTTACAGTTCAGAACTCAATCAAGTCACAGGTTTTTAATCAGATGTCCAACTTTCCATGCTCCCTGTGGTACAAGGCACACATGATTTACCTTGCTTGAACAAACTGGGACCATGAATATACTACTTGCTTAAAAAGTAGTATTTGTTTCCAAGAAGTAAATGCTTCTAGTACTGGGAGGTTCTAACTCAAAAGGCAGATTTAATTTTTTTTTTAATCTTGTTAACTTTTTGATATACAGACACTTTGGTCACTGTACTTTAAGGTTAGTAAAGAAGGTCAATGCAAATGTAAAGCTTTACGTGTGGATTTGGCTTAAAATCTACTAAAGAAACTCCAATGAATTTCACCTCTGGAGTCTGGCTGTTCCAAGGAAAATCAACAAGTGTAACATTGGGAAAGGTTAGCTGAAAGATTTAAGCTTTCTTAAAATTGTTTTGTGGTGGTTGTTTTTTAAACTTGTGATATTAGAATTAAGGAGGATTTTGTTTGGAACCAGCATTTATGTTGCAAAGGGATTTGCTAAAATGAGGGTGCACAATAATTCCTAAGTGGATCTATATTTGTACTGGACCCCTGGATCATTAAAATAGCTTTTTGCAGCGGACATAGCTTTCTGATGCTATTAACCCTCAATAGAAATATTTAGGAAATAAAATTAATTAAAATAATTTTTTGTGAAAAAAAATGCACCAAGCACTTGGTTTTGTACAAATGAGCAAGACCGTTTTTTCTATAAAGTGTAATGTGAACAAATATAATATTGGAAATTACGATGAAATACAGTATAGAAGCCCTTACCAACAGGTGACGAGAGTAGAATTTTATTAAGTTGAAACAATATATATTCTATTCTAAAGAATTTGAGCTGTTTTATGTGCATTTTATACATAGAACCCCAATTATAAAATAAGTACTATTTTATAAAGTACAAATCTGACCTGTTGTATGTGTATTTTATACATGGAATCCCAAAACCGTTAGCTGCAACAGTCACATATGCTGTCAATCATTCAGCAGCCTTAATCCTAAATGTGTGCTCTGATATAATCTTCTCAGCAAATAAAATAATTCTCATTTTAACTGAAATGAGCAAGTAATTGAAATTAATGCTACAATGTAAACTAGATTCATTCCAAAGCCAAATGTATCTAAAATGGGCTTTGCTTTAAAATAGCTATTTTAAATTGTTTACTGGAATATCTTTGACCTCCAAGAAAAAATAGTAAACAAACAAAACTCTATTTTATCACACAAACTTCAGTTGCAAAAGCACTAATGTGACTTCTGAAAATGAAATTAGGCTCTGAAGTTACTTTTAGATGCTTCTGTTTTTTTTTTATCCACAGTAAAGATATAAGCAAAAGCTACTCTAAACACTAGAGGAATCAGCAATAAGAGAACAAACTGGAGCCATGGGAAAAGAAAATACTAAAATGGTCATGTGTAAAAAGTGTACATTCTTGATGTGCAGAATGTAGAGAATTTGGCTGTCATTCTTACTGCTAATAAATCTAACCTCCAAAAGCACTCCTAAAAATATCCTAAAAACTCTCACCTCAAAACGGTCACTTCCCATCCCATTTACTCTCAAATGAAGAGGAAGTGGGAGTTAAGTTCCACTCAGTGAAACCTTGAAAAGTTATTGCCATATATGGGAAAATAAATTCAGCATCCGTCAAGGACATAGCGATAGCAGGGATAGGCAGTGCACCTGCACTGGTCCCGGGGGTTATAAGTCTCTGGTGCAAGTCTGGGGACGTATAAGTCTCTGGTGCAAGCATCCTGTCACTGGGAGGAAGGTGGAGGTGGGAGGCCTATTCCATCTTCTGTCCCAAGGTCCATTCCAACCTAGCCATACCCCTCACATCCATCACCACTAATAATTTCAAGAAATACAGTAACATTAAAAACACAATACTCCACCCATTGAAGTCAATGGAAAAACTTGTATTGACTTTCATGGAGGAGTATTGTGCCCTTAGTCTGGTTAGACTTAGGACATTTTCAGACAAGACACTTCCCACCCACTATACCAGTTACAGTGCACCCATAGGACAACACTGCAGCCCTGCAACCTGTATAATGGGTGGGTGGAGAGTGTCTTGTATGAAAATGCCCTTATTCTGTAAACTCTCATACACTAGTGAGCTTCTAAGGCTGTTTTCACACAGACTTTCCCCACCTTGCACATGTGTGTGGGTGCCCATGCAAATGCCGCAGCAGATGTGAGGGGATTGGTGGGCATCTGTGCGAATGCCATGGGCAGTGGGTGGGAATGTGTGCATGCTCCACCCATCACCCACGCACGGAGCAATGGGTGCCAATGCCCAATGCTCATTGCATGGAGATGGGTGGGGGTCTGTGGGAATGCACCCCATGCACCTCCCCCCCCACACCCGTGCCCATTTGAAAAGGGCTTAAGAATAGCATGTTCTGACCCCCCCTCTCCAAGTTTGGCTTTTTGGTGTTCCTCATTTAGAATTTCTAAATTTTATGTGGTTGTACTGGTAAGGGAAGGTATAGGTTTAAACTTGAGGGGACACTGCCAAGATTGGTTGGTCTCAAATTCCAAAAATTGATCCTAGTTCTTTTCCTCCATTATGCACAATTCATAGAGTGTGTGTGCTTTAAATTCAGAATTGCTTCAATTATCTATTCCAAAGGCTACAACTAAATAAAGTCTAGCTCTAGCGAGCAGAACCATAACAGCAAAGAAGTGTGTTTTCATGAAGAAAATGTAAACAAACTGTTCCAAAATTATAACGGTGAATGAAATAATTTTAACAAATCCTTGAAGAAGGAAGGGTTAACATGATGGGACATCGGGAATGCTGTCTGCCTTAGGACATGTGTACTAGGGGTGCAGCTATCATAGCGACGGGGCCACAGGGCCAAAGGTGGGGGCAGGGGGGCACAAATCCTGTCCTGTTGTAGCATGGCCATGTGGAGACTGAGCTGAGTGGAAGTGCCTGCAGCACGCAGCGCGCATGGGACCACCTGGCAGGCGACACAGAATGGAGCAGGCGGCAGCCGAAGCCACCAGACCTCAGGTGCAGTAAACAGAGGGAGAGGCACTAGTGGGAGGGAGGAGGGGAGGGAATAAAAAAAGGGAGAGGATGACAACCAGGGTGTGGTGGAGGCCATTTCTTGCACCCGGGCTAATTCCAACCTAGCTACGCTCCTGATGTGTATCTGGTGCTGTGCTCATTTCAAGGATAATCAGACATGCAAATTCACATGCAGATTCCACCCCCTTCAAATTGCACAATTATTTTCTGCACATTATTCAAAAATACATTTTAATCTACTGTTTCTCTCCGTATATTCAAAATGTAAATATACGTATATTCAAATTGAAATACATTCAAAATGTAAAGAAAAGTATCTTTGATACAGTGTTTTACTGTTTTGTGCTCAGTTCAGTTGAGTTTTATATTCTTTTTACAAAGTAAAAACAACTGGTGGCCAATGCAAACAACAACTCCAACCATTCTAAGGATATGGCTTATCCCATTATCACAGTAAAAGCAAATGTTTCCATTTCAGTGTGCTAAAATATTGAATACTTTACATGGATTTAGCATGGTTCCACGACACAGGCAAGACTGTCTCACATCTGTTACCAGATGATCATGTATCAGCAGTAGCCAAGAATACCTATAATCTGTATTTGAAGATAGTTTGCATCTGGCTAGAAACCTCTGACCATTTAAGATATGGAACTTGCTCCTAAGATTTGTGCCTGTGTCACCTCAAGATTAGACTAATTCAATGTGCACAGAATGAGGCTATACCTCCAAACCATTAGGTAACAGGCAAGTGCAGAAAACAGCAGCTTGCTTGTTAAGTAGTGTCTCCCACTGTGAGCATATTACATCAATATTCCATAATCTGTGCTGCTTGCATATTTTCTTAGTGTTCAGCTTGTATGCATGCTTTTGCCTGATGCTGTCCAAAAAGTAAGAGGAAACATCTGTGTGACACGCCTCTTATCCTGTGTGTCGCTAGCACAGTTCTCTGAGAGAACCCTTAACCTTGAAATTCACTCTCCTGCCCCCAGTCTGGTGTGGCCAAATATGCAAATTTTAGAGGACACTTATGAGAAATAGCCCTGTAACTTGTATTTCTCATAAGTGTCCTCTAAAATTTGCATATCTGGCCAACCTACTACAGTTTGATATAGCCCATACTTACTGATCTTCAGGTTACACTGTAAAGCTCTTAACCCACATTGTACGGAGCAGAAGGCTACTAGAAGGTATTTAGAGATATGCTTATTGCTTAGGAAGTGTGTAGTATTTTAGTTAATTTATTATTTCTACATTAATATTTATTATTTTTATATTGTAACAAAACACAACCAAAACAATAAAATAATCAACAAAAACATAAGCACTGCAAAATACATAATTAAACTTACATGCTATACACTTATCAGAGGTTGGGCGAAGGGAGAAGCTAGCAAATATACATATATATTTAGAGGATACCAAGCTACAAACAAATCAATTTATAAACATAACAGAGGATTCATATTACACCATATTTTATTATATCATGCCCAATTATATCTATTTTTCTATGTATATTTTTCCATTAAAGCAACATGCATAAGTTCTTTTAACCATTCTGAGAATGTTTTTAGTTAATTTATCTGCTGTGCCTCAACACTTTACGTGGGGCTGCCCGAGAAGCTGGTCCAGAGGCAGCAGCTGGTGCAGAATGCTGCGGCCCGTCTCCTTACGGGGGCGGGTCGCAGGCAGCACATGACACCAGTGCTCCGGGCTCTGCACTGGCTGCCTATAAAGCACCGGGCCCGGTTCAAGGTGCTGGTTTTAACCTTTAAAGCCCTTCACAGCCAGGGCCCTGCTTATCTGTGGGACCGCCTCACTCCCCATGTGCCCGTGCGACCCTTGAGATCGTCCGTGGGAGCCTTTTTGGAGGTTCCCCGAGGCGGGTGGCCACCGATGTTAGATCTTTTTTGGTGGCTGCCCCTGTGCTGTGGAATTCGCTCCCGGAGGAGGCTCGGTTGGCTCCCATT
>QEPC01015139.1:900431-914375 GCA_003113815.1 Sphenodon punctatus | reverse complement strand
CCAAACAGTTGTTATTTGCTTGGTTTGGTAGCCAATAAGGTAATGAATTTTGACCTAACAGCAAAAATGTGCTACAAATTACCTCTCCAACTAAATATAAAAGATTATTTTGAGGGAAAAAACAAATACATCCTACCCACAATGGTCCAAGAAACTGCAAAACAGCATAACTGTTGGACAACACAATTTCAAATTTAGGTGTCAATCTTGCAATCTCCTCACAGGCAGGCAGAGTTCCAAAAAAGTATCTGGGGCTTTGCGTATTGTGCAGTGAGCCTGTGTAGGTCAGATCATATATCAGGGCCAACTGAGGGGCCAGGGCCCAGAAAATACAGACTCATAAGAAGTCACTGGGGACAGAAGTTTTTGGGAAGCTGGAAGATTTTATCTTGCCTTATTTGTTTGCTTCCCAATACTGAGAGAATATCACACACATTGGAAGGGGAGAATGGTATCCTCATCCTCAGGCTTGATGAGATATTTGAATATTTAAGGATAAGGCAGCAATGTTAGAAAAAGCAGTTTCAGAATCCTCAAACTCCAGTCACATCAATATTGTGAAAAAAGCTAAAAGGAATACCTCTGCAAACAGGTCAGCCCATCAAATATGTGGTACTCAAACCGCCTCTCGCAGTTCAAGTACCACAAAGTGTCAGAACAGCACCTGTATGGTACTGTGCTGGCTAGAGTAGTGCATTTACTGCCTTCCAGGTACTGTCTGGGCAAATACTCAAACAGAAAATGCTCTACCCATTTCACCTCTAATTGTGAACTAGACAGCTAGGAAACAGGGAGCCAAAAATCCCAACTGCCATATTAATAATCAGGGAACCCAACTGCCCAGTCAACCAAACCAACGGAAAGCTCAGGAAACAAAATGAGTTGATAATAATGTGTATTTGGGTAGGTAAGAATGCATACCTTTTAGGGCTGGAGAAGAACTCACAGAAAAAGGAGCTCTTCAGAGCTGAACTGGATACAACTATTGGGGTGTGTGTGTCAGTGGGTGAAAACAGACATGATGCTAACCACCCTTGGTGGTTATTTATGCATGTTGCAGGGCTGTATTGGTGCCCTATGCAGCCCTGAAACATGCATAAATGACCACCAAGGGTGGTTAGTTAGCGTCATGTCTGTTTTCACCCAGTGAGGACTCTCTAATACAGGGCAGGATTGCTGACAACCATGGAACTAGAAGGTGCTTGAGATTGCCATCCCAACCCATCATTGTGCATCAGAAAACCAATCTATATATTTCTGCAAGTGAATTTATACTTTTGGATAATAACATGAAGTCTGATTGCCAAAAATAATAATACAAAGATGTAAAAATAAAACGATGATGTGAGCGAGGTATTTTCTATGCAACAAACAACTATAAAACAGAAATACAGTATAACTAAAATTTAATGCCTGAATTTATTTGCTAAATTTTATTTGTATACACAACTTGTATATTAAAAAAAATTCCTTCTTTAAACTCTAAATTAAATATCAAAACATGAATATATAGTAATAATAAGCCACCATTACTTGTAATTCAGCTATATCTACCCAGAAGTTAAGAATGAATCAAAGTATAAATGAATGCAAAGGCTAGGTTGGCTATTGACTCCTACAGTAATAAGGGGCCAAGGAAAACTGGAAGATTGGGTTGTAAGGAATAACTGAAGAGATGCACTCTATCCTACTAGCTTGATGCTGATGATAGAAAGGAAAGAGAAAACAAAAGGGTGGCATATTCAGTGATAAAGAAAAAAACGTTTACTTCGTCTACCATATATTCAATACACTTGAGTTCTAATAAAGAAAGTTTGGTTGTCTTTTTTGGCCATAAGAGGTTCTACTGTAATTCAGTACAAACTAGAATCAACTTCCTTCCACCCCAAGGAAGTTCAGTTTGTAGTAATATGAAAACCAGATTCTTGAGAAAAAAAATCTATATGATTCTTCACCAGCAAACCATTAGTTTTATGATGTTTTTGTTGTTTTGTAATTGATTCCATGGCTAGACAGTTTTTGGCCCTTTTTACATGAGATGCACTCACTTATGCCCATGCAGGTCTGCTGCATGGGCATGAGTGGGTGTCACGCGTGTGACTGCCGCAGCGGGCGGGCGGGCATGCGCGTATACTCCTGAGAAAAACGCATGCCCACCCATCTCCACCCACTGTCCACTCATCGAGCAATTGGCCAAAACGGCGATTGCTTCGTAAGTGGGGATGCTTGGGGGATCGGTGTGTGCCTGAGTACACTGTCCATGCTACCACGCACATATCCATCCCCTCACAGCTGCAGCCCTTTTAAAAAGTGCCTTTGTTACAGTTTTCTTTACTGGCATGAAGACTAGACAGTCTTTGGCTGGTTTTGCATGGATGCGTCTCCCCCTCCCCGGGTGTGTGTGTGGGTTTGGTGGGTAGGGGGATGGGTGTCCACCCATGAAAACATCATGGGCGGTGGGTGGAGGTGGGTGTGCGCTCCTGGTGCACACCCATCTCCACCTATCACCCACCCACAGAGTCATCCAAAAAAATGGAGGAGGCTCTGTGGGTGGAGATGGGTGTGCACCCCTGGAAAAGGGTGCACACCCACTACTACCCACCGCAGCCGCACACCCATCCCCCTACCCATCACTGCCCGTGGAAAAAAGGCCTTTATTGCTCCTGAACCAGATCAGAAATACAGTCCTGAACAGAACCTACAATTGAAACTATACCTTGGAATTAAATTATTTATTTATTTGTCCTAGAGAACATTACACTGTTCTCTCCGTCCTCCTTGGCAAACAGTCTGCTGAATGAGACTCGTCCTGCATACAATCCTTGGGGAGGGGTAAAACTCACTTGGCAAACTGTTCACCTCAGAACAGAGAAGAAAGGAAACGTACAGGTAAGCCCAAATTTCCATTTTTGAGATACTAACTAGGTCTTTTGGGTATGTTCGAATTTTCTACACACACACACACACACACACACACACACACACACACACACACCTACCTCAATATTTTTCACTAAAATTTATTCAAAATAGTTATAATTTATGTTAACGTCTTAAAGAAAGAAAAAAATAAGCCAACACTTAATTTCATATAAACCAGCAGTTGGATGCTAATGACTTCATACACTACCATCATCCTTTTCTGATAATCTCGATATGAGATGCTATGGATATCATCATGAGTTGTCAAATTAAGAACATACATTGGAAGGAACCTTGTGAGTTATTTAATCCTGTCTCCTGCTTGGATGCGGGATGACTACATTCCCAACAGGTGGCTGTTCAGCCTCCTTTCTGTAAACCTCCAGAGATGGGAAGTCTACAGCCTTCCCAGGCAACTTGTTCCATTGCTACACAGCTCTTACGAGACCAGAACCATTTCTGACAGCAACCAGCTTCAGTTCCTTCAGAGAAGTGCACAACAGGTCATGGTGGAGCAATTCATTTTTTGCTATTCACTCCCAATTACCCTCCCCTGACAGTTCCCCTCCCCTGATCAAATTCCTATGGCTGAACGTTGTTTTTTAAAATCACATGGTAAGAAAACCATGCATTCAGTGTGCTTCTATGGCTAAAACCAAACGTGACAGTGACCGGCTCTGACCAGATTTGTCTGGCTTGTGCTCAGGTCCACAGATGTTTGCACCAGTGGTGTCTGCATCTAGCCTGGACTACTACTTGGCAAAATGCCCAGGTCACAGCCTGGGCTACTGCCCCTCCACCAGAGTCAGTTCAGGCTTTGCTCTGAATGCTGCTGTCACTTCTGTTTTTACTCTATGAGTCCTGAATGTACAACTACACCATTCTATGGTTAGAACCTTTTAAGTTACTTTGGTTGATCCTTCCAGACCATGCCCCCAAAGGCATTATCTTGCCCTACTGAAAATAGTCCTGGAACTTCATCTCCCACCCCCATCTTTATTTTTATTCCCTACTCCAGTGGGAAGAAATGGCCACTTATCAAGTAGCTAAAAAATGCTGACTGCTTAGCTTGCCTGGCGCAGTATGGCCTTAACTGCTTGTAGCCAAAGCTGGTGGTACAGCACTACCAGCTGTAATATAATGCAGAGGAACTTCTGTAAAACTTTATGAAAGCTGAACTCTGCCCTCAGATATGTGTAGGTAACACTCGCTGAATCCAGCAGGAGCTGCATTAATTAATGAATTGCATATGAATCTATTCTCTTTTTTCTAAGTTTAGTTCATCACATTATTTTAAAAGAAGATTGTAAATACTAGTTAATACCCATTCCAGATATGCATCGTTAGGTATGACATAAATGCATATTTTATTATTAATATATTGTATCTAAAGTAACAAGTTGTTAGTATATTGCAACTTTTCAGAGACTTAGCAGTAATCATAAGTGTACAAGAGCCTTAATACATCATTAGAAAAGTAGAAGGAAAATCCTACTAATAATATAAAAGAGTTAAAAATAATCAGTTTACTACAATTGATTTGATTGTAATACCACTAATTCACAATTTCATATTAGAAACTTGCTACAAAATACTGGGCTAGTTCAGTGATTAGTTCTTATAAATATGTGACTTGCCTCTTGAAGTGAACAGCTTAGGAAGAAAGGGTGCTAAAATTGAAATAAAATTGTGAAACATTTATCAATGTAAAATACAAAAACAATGATATATAAACATTTTTGTAAATTAACACACTGCATGTCAGTTAAAATTCTGCTGCATTTAAAATCTTGAGACCATCTATCAGATTTCACTTGAATTCATTATAAAAATGAAGTGATTGCTGCGGTAACCTACAGTAGCCCTGGCCCACATATCACCTGTCCATCAGTTTAGTGTTCACCCACTTCTATCTCGGGGAGGCCAGTTGGCTGCTACCAGACACGTTGTCTGGAGAAGGCCGACGATGCGGCATGGGCTAAGGTCACCTAGCTGGGCTAATCCAGACTATCATACGCCCTCCTGTCTGTTAGGCCCTGTCCAGCCCTGCAACAAGGTGAAGCCTGAGGATTCGGCCTGGGATCACCTTGTCTGCCGAAGAGCTGATTGTGGGGGCCCAGAGGAGTGCACTAACACAGGCTGCCAAACAGCGGCGGCCGGGGTGAGTGCACTCCTGGCCCTCCCAATCAGCTGTTTGGCAGGCCAAGGTGAGTGTGCGCCTCGAACCCCCTCATCAGCTGTTTGGCGGACTGGGTAAGCACGCTCCTCCACACACACCCCCATTACCTGTTTGGCAGGTCGGGTGAGTGCACTCCCCAGGCCCTAGTGCCCCTCACCAGTTTGGTGGCAGCTCGTCCTGCGGCCCTGATTCTGCCGCACAGCAGGGGTCCAGGAGTCCTTCCCTGTGTGGGCAGCTCCTCTGCCAACCTGTGGCATGGAGGGACTTGTGATAGCAGCCCTACTGCCCAGATTCCTGTGGGGTGGGGTGGGCTGCTCATTTGAACTGCCCTCCCTGCTAGCCCAGTTTGGAGGCTGTAGTGGCCCTCCCTGGGGCAGCCAGGCAATCTGGCTTGCTCCTGTCTGTTTGTTTTTACCCACGGATAGTAATTAAAACAGGAAAGAACTATTTGGAATAATATTCAGTCTGAATTGCCTTTATTGTGTTGTATGAAATATTGGAATTATACCATCAATCTCTAAAAGGAACAAATACAATAATCTAAAAAGGTCACTGGAATGAAAGACATTTAACTTAGCAATTTTCAGTTTTTGTTTTTAAAAAAACTGGCATTTATATTTTTGAGCTTTTCAAATTGCATAACTATTGCCTTATCTCTATTCAGAGTTCCAGTGTAAACCCATATGTAGATAATCATGAACCAGATAACTTGAAAGACATCAGTTTATCTTAACATGATTCTTCATAAAGCGAAGATGGAAATGATATTAATTAAATTTACTTAGAATTAAGAATACTCCACAGTGTGTACACTAGGTTTTAATTATATTAATTATTAAACCAATTAAAGTTAAACAGAAACAACTCTGATTATATACAAACGTGGTTTACTTTTTAAAGCTACTATATTATAAAGTGTGGGGCTCCAGAATGTCTGTTAGAATTCCAGATCAAATGTGCCCAGAATAGATGATATTTGATTTTCAACTGCAAACTCTAAAAAATTAACAATTGATCAAAAAGCTGAGTTTTTCCCCCTTCTCATACACTATGAACAGCAACAATAGGTTATACAGATAAAATTCTGCTCTCAGTTACATAATTGCCCCTTTGTGAATAAATATATATTCCATACTAAAATAAATCTTACCATATTCATGATGAAGTTTTCAATGTATTTCTACTACTTCAGTTTCATATCGAAACTGAGAATGAGTAACACTAGAACTATCAATCCACAGTAAAGACACCCAGAATACTGTCTGTGATGCTGCTACCATGGATCACACTTCAGTGATACCACATGGTAGATCTGTTCAAACATCACAAATAAGGTCACCACGTGGTAAATCAGACACAAAACTACAGTGCTGCTGCTAAGGCCTCTGGTGGTAATTGTGACATGTTAATGTAGCCTGAAAGAAGAGAATGGATAAGAGTGTGGCAGTTAAAGGCCTCCTAACAAGTTATCTGGACTCTGTAAAATAAGTGACTGTGAGAGCACTGGGGTGGAAGGGATATCTCTACTAAACCACCTCTTGTGTTGCAAAAGACAGCACTGAGTTCCTTATTTCAGCCACTGAAGTTCTCCAGAATGGTTTTTTAGCAGTTCAACAAGAAGCAGTATGAAGAGTTGAGTGCACAAGATTTTACTAACACTCACTTGGTTGACAATACCATTTACTGCTTATTCACTTACCATTTACCACAAGAATTAATTACTCTAGAACGAGAGATCACCGGGTTCCAGGGAGTGGCCAGATCCACACCACCACCAAGCTAGCGAGGCAGAACTAATGAACCATTGCTTGGAGGCACCAGCCAGCAGGCAGCACTGTCCTCTGGAGTCTGATTGGCCTAGACCAACACATGCCCTAAGAGACACATGCCCTATTCAATATACACTTCCTGGTCCCTTGACTGCTGCTGCCATACACTCTTGGCCACTCCTGTGCTCCAAGTCCCACTGGTTCTTTCATTTTACCCTGTCATTTTGCCTCATTATCCTTACCTCTCTTGCTATGTAGACTGATTCTCCTGGCTCTGACTCAGCACAACTACCAAATACAATTTTTGGCTTGACCTAGGGTCTCTTGACTTCCTCGCACCACTTTTGCTTACAGTCCAGTTTACCTTCAGTTATGCCTTGCACTTGGCCCTCTAGCCTGAAGGCCAAGTTACAGACTGGAGCCCCCCACCTTCAAGTATGAGGCCTGATATTACTTCAGCTTATAGTTGTAGAACATAACAAATCTGTACTTAGTGTAATTATGGTAACCACAAGAAGTTTATTACATATCTTCCACCAGAGGAGACTGATTACGAAGGTTAGAAGTTAAAATTTTGACATCCCCAATTTGCTAATATTATATTAACAGTAAAAATAATTACCTGCAAGGTTGTCAATCTCCTTCTCTTGGAGCAGACTGACAGCATCATCATCCCCTTCAAGCATCAGCTCAGTTTCTGCAGTCTGATTCACTGCAACTTGACTTCGGAAGGTTTTCTTTGATTTCACAGCATCATCTTCAGTTCCTATATAAAATGTTTTTAAAAATGTGACATTTGATTTAAGTTTTGTCCACTTTTAACAGCCACTCACCTATCCTAATACCATATCATTCTGTGCTTTAACAACATTTCATTTATTTAAACAGTATTTATTTCAAAAGCAGAACATTTCAAACACTTCTAGTTTTAAACACAGCTATACTATTGGCCTTGACCACATCTTCTGGCAAAAAATCCCACAACTTGTGTGTTGAGTGAAAAAAATACTATTTTATTTATTTTCATTTGTTTGTTTTTCTAGTTTTAGTATATCTTTTTTGAGATAGGTTGACCAGACCTGTACATAATATTCAAGTTGTGGTCACACCACACATTTATATAGTGGCATTATGATATTTTCAGTTTTATTCTCTATCCCTTTCCAAATAATTCCTAATATTCCATTTGTTTTTTCAACCGCTGCCGCACATTGAGCCAAGGATTTCATTGTATTGTCTACAATGACTCCAAGATTCTTCTCCTGAGTGGTAACTCCTAATTTAGAACCAGCATTGTATACATATAGTTTGGATTATTTTTCCCTATGTGCATTACTTTGCACTTGTCAACACTAAATTTCATCTGCTATTTAGATGCTCAGTCATCCAGGCTTGCAAGATCCTACTGCAATTCTTCATAGTCCCCTTGGGTTTCAACTACCTTGAATAACTTTATGCCAACTGCAAATATGATCACCTCACTCTTTACTCCTTTTCCTAGATCATTAATGAATATATTAAACAACCCCGGTCCCAGTACAGATCCTTGGGGCACTCCCCTATTTACTTCTCTCTATTGTGAAAACTGACCATTTAGTCCCACTCTTCCCCCCCTTGGTTTCAAGATGCATATTTTTATTAAAATGAGCTCTCTTCCATTTTGTCCCAGCCATGCCTTAGAGAAAGGGAGGCAATAGGGTGACATGGCTGTGGCCATTGGGGGAAGTTATGTAAATTCGCAGGCAATTCATGCCCTTTCCAGTTCAAGCTTAGGCTTGAACTGGGCATTTTTGGTGGGCTTTGGGGCACTCTGGGGCAGGTGCATGCACTGCCAGAGTAACTTAAGCAATGGTGAGTGGGGTGGTGGTGTCAGTTTGGACACAGGCAGACAGAGCTGAAAACCCAACTGCTCACCCTCTTGGACTGGCACTATAAGATTGGCTGGTTGCCTATTCTTTGGGACTGGGAAGAATCTTTTCCCTCTGCAGGGGTGACTGGCCTTGTCCTTTTTTGTTTTCTTTTTCTTCTTGTTCCCTATAGTGCTGTCACCCATTGGTTACAGTTTGTGTAATGCAAGGTGCATTCAAGTGGTTGGTTAGATTTCTTTTTTTGTCACAGCTTGGCAGTCCAGCGGATGGATAGGTTTATGTAAAGTAAAAGGAATGGATTCAGGGAATTTTGGGGCACCTCAGTATGTGGTGGAGGTTAAGTTAATGCTGTCTAGCGGGTGTCCAACCTATGGCATTGATTTCAGCCCTGGGGGGTTGGCGGTAGCAAACTAGCTCGGCAGGATTGCCCAATCCCCAACCTTAGGGAGCACACCACTCCCTCCCCTTGACTCCAAAGCAGGGCATCTGGATGTGGTGAGAAAAGAGGCACCTCAGTCTGCCTTATTGGCATTTTAGCCACTGGACTCAGCAGTTTGGCAGAATTTTAGTTGTTTGCTATTCCCCCTTTTCCCAAACTAAATTTTAGTTTAATTAATAAAGAGCTACGGCCTTGTTTACCCAAATTTTTGTGTGTCACCTTTTCATGCTGCGAGGATAATCTTTCAGTTGTTTTAGAATACTCTCACTCATTCTGTGTCTCAATGAAATTCAGCTTTAAAATGAATTGGTTTTGTAGCCTTAATCCTTGCTTATCATTGCTGATGTTTCTGTCGTCTTTATCTTTCCTTGCCCAGAGGGGACATGGGTTGTTCTTGAACCCAGGAAGAACCCCAAACAACTCTTCTTCAAGTGAGGAAGATGCTTTTGAGCATTTAGACATTCTTCTGGTTTGTAATAGAGGTACCTTGTGTCCATGCAGGGGGATGCCCTGTGAGGGTGAGCGTCTAAGTGGATTGCAGCCCAGTTGTGCAGAATGGTGAATTGTTTCCAATGGGGAGTAAGCAGGGGCTGTTGGCCATCTAGAACTACTTTTAAAGACTGAGCCCAAAAGTTCAGCTAGGAGGTCCATCACAGAAAAAGGCAAGACTCATAAAGGAGGCTGGATGAAAGACTCTGAACTCGCTGTATTCCAGGGGGGAGTGGGGAAAAGAGGCTAGGAGTTCTTGGGAGCCTAGAGACTTGCAGCATCATTGGGGCCTACTTTGGAGCTCGCTGGTCAAGCTAGTAGGTTTAAATGGCTGGGATGCCAGGGATAGGCTTGCCCCACCAAAGGGAAATAAGACTGTAGCTGAAGAGAGGGGCAGGTATGTTATGAAACTAATATGAACTGAGATTAATGCTGTGGATTATGCACTTGTGATATCAATAAAAGTACTTTGGTGGCAAAAGAAATGTTGAAAACTCTACTTCATGGGACTTCAATCTACAAAGACTTGCAGTTAGAAAACACCAATGTTAACATGGTCCCTCTTATTATTTCATACTCTACTATATGCAGAGAAATGGCAAGATGCAAGGGTGATAGGCAAAGAAGATATACTTTCAGCATAGGGTAGTAGTGTGGTGATAAAATATCAGGGCTCCAGGGCAGCCAGAAAAAAGGAGAGGTGGGAAAAGGTGACTTTCATTAAATTTAAAGTAAAAAGAAATCCATCAAATCCCAGTAAAAACCAGAAGAAGCATGATGTACCTATCTATGTACACCAATGACTTTGTTTTGCATGGATCATTCCTCTTCCTTAGTCTGTTTTTGTCTACAGGTATTTGTAGCTGATCAGGATGGGCAAATGCCATCTTACACTTTTGTGAAGCACCTAGCACATTTTGGAGCACTAGTGTAAGTTTAGATTAGACCAATGTACAATATTTTCTGCTACTCATCACATACAATTCTTAGATGAGCACAGCAACACCTTCTCATTTTCAGACAGAGCATAAATCTTTTCAGAAACCTAAGAACGTAAGTGCAGATCAATTGGGCAGATCAATTGTCCATCAAGCCCAGCATCCTGTCTCTGACAGTGACTAATCTTGGTTGTTTAGGAGCAGTACCCAACAGGTCACAATGGGGAGATCCATTCCCTGTTGTTCACTCCCAGCTCCCAATAGCAAGAGGGTACGTCCCCCATACCTACTTGGCTAATAGATGTTATCCTTTTTTTAAACCCAGCTATACTACTGGCCTTGACCACATCTTCTGGCAAAAAAATTCCACAAGCTGTGTGTTGAGTGAAAGAAAACCTTTATTTTATGTGTTTTAAATCTGCTGCCAATTAGTTTCTTGGAGTGTCCTCTAGTTATAGTACTATTTAAGAGGGTAAATAGCCATTCCCTATTAATTTGTTCTACACCACTCATGATTTTATAAACTTCTATCATATTCCCTTCTTAATCGTTTCTTCTCCAAGCTGAAGAGTCCTAGGGTAATTTCAGACGTTACGAAAACGCCTTTCACCACAGTGAACCCCAGTGGATTCCCTGTGGTGGTGGCGTTTCCAGGAACGTCTGTTTGGTCCTGGTCAGATGTTCACCACGGTGAACCCCTGGCCAGGATCAAGCTTGACCACGGTTCTCGAGGCCACGATACGGGATGGGCTAAAAGTAACATGTGTTACCGTTGGCCCATCCCAGATCGTGGCCCTGCCTGCGATACGGGCTCGGGTGCAGTGGCCTAATTGGCCACCGTGTTCGCCCGTCTCCCCAAGGGGAGGCGGCTGAGGGAGTGCAGGGGACAGGGCTGTGCGGCCTCACGTTGCGCCGTGCAGCCCCTCCCCGATTCCTGTTAGCCATCAGGCCGGCACATCTAAAGGATGACCGGCCTGATCACAGACTGGGATCTGCGAAGGATCCCGGTCCAGGGTTCAGCATGGTGGGCCTCTGGGCCTGTCATGTCTGAAATTACCCCTAGTCTATCAAACCTCTTCGTATGGAAGCCCTTCCATACCCTTGATCATTTTTGTTGCCTTTCTCTGTACCTTTTCTAGTTTTAAACACAGCTATGCTATTGGCCTTGACCACATCTTCTGGCAAAAAAAATCAACAAGTTGTGTGTTGAGTGAAAACAGTTTGTTTTATTTGTTTTTCTAGCTCTACTATATCTTTTTTGAGATAGGTTGACAAGGCCTGCTCATAATATTCAAGTTGTGGTCATACCATAGATTTATATAGAGTCATTATGATATTTATTTTCAGTTTTATTCTCTATCCCTTTCCAAATAATTTCTAACATTCTGTTTGCTTTTTTAACTGCTGCCGCACATTGAGCTGGGGATTTCAATGTATTGTCTACAATGTCTCCAAGATCCTTCTCCTAAGTGGTAACTCCTAATTTAGAACCCAGCATTGTGTACATATAGTTTGGATTATTTTCCCTATGTGCATTACTTTGTACTTGTCAACATTAAATTTCATCTGCCATTTAGATGCTCAGTCATCCAGTTTTCCAAGATCCTACTGCAATTCTTCATAATCCCCTTGGGCTTCAACTACCTTGACTAACTTTGTGTCATCTGCAAATATGATCACCTCACTGTTTACTCTTTTTTCTAGATCATTAATGAATATATTAAACAACCCCAGTCCCAGTACAGATCCTTGGGGCACTCCACTATTTTCTTCTCTCCATTGTGAAAACTGACCATTTAGTCCTACTCTTTGATTCTTATCCTTTAACCAGTTACCAAGCCACACTAGAACACTGTTCTTAATAACCATTTTCACCAGTTTGCCTGGCACTGATATCAGGCTCAGTGGTCTGTAGTTGCCAGGATTATCTCTGGAGCCCTTTTAAAACATTGGTGTTACATTTGCTACCCTCCAATCCTCAGGTACAGTGGGAGATTTTAGAGATAGGTTATAAATTACCAATAGTTGGTCTACAATTTCATACTTGAGTTCCTTCAGAACTCTAGGGTGGATACCATTTAGCCCTGGTGGTTTGTTACTATTTAGTTCATCAATTTGCTCTAGAATCTCTTCAAGAGTCACATTGATTTGTGACAGTTCTTTCACTTCATCACCTACAAAGAATAGTTCTGGTATGGGTATCTCCCCAACATCCTCTGCAGTGAAGACCGAAGCAAAGAATTCATTCAGCTTCTCTGTAATGGCTTTATCTTCCCTAAGTGCTCCTTTCAACCTCTGGTTATCTAATGGCCCAACAGACTCTCTAGCAGGGTTCTTGCTTCTGATGTACTTGAAAAAGTTTTTTATTAGTAGTTTTTGCATCTTTAGCAAGCTGCTCTTCAAATTCCCTCTTGGCTTTCCTTATTAATGTTTTACTTCTAATATGGCAATGTTTGTGCTCTTTCCTATTTTCCTCATTGGAATTAGCTTTCCATTTTTAAAGGATGCCTTTTGGGCTCTTCACCTTACCATTTAGCCATGCTGGCAGATGCCCGGTCCTCTTGTTACCTTTTTTTAACTTGTGGAATATATTTAATCTGGGCTTCCAATATGGAGTTTTTAAAATAGTCTGCATGCCTCTTACAAACATTTAATCCTTGCAAATGCTCCTCTTAGTTTCCCTCTAATGTTTCTTCATTTTCACATAGTTCCCCTTTTAAAAATTGTTACTGCAGTAGTTTTGTCATTCTCCTCCCTATAAGAATTTGATTATATTATGATCACTACTGCCATGTGGCTCCACCGCTGTTACCCCTTGGTCCAGGTCCTGCATTCCACTTAAGACTAGATCCAAAGTAGCTCCCTCCTCTTGTAGGTTCTAGGACCAGCTGCTCCAAGAAGCAGTCATGTATGGCATCAATAAATAGCCAGACAGCATACGCATGAATGCCTTTCCACTAACCACCCCATTTTTTCCATGGGAAACTTTTTACAAATAATTAAATGCATATACATCATATAGTCACCTTTGCTTTAATTTTTCACTTCAGAATTCCTTTAACCGTCATGTATTGTAGTTATTTATTATTATTATTGTTATTTATATAGTGCCAGTGATGTACCTGGTACTGTACAGTCAGTAGTTAGAGACAGGTCCCTACCCCAAGGGCTTACAATCTGAGCGACCAGGGGGAGACGAGGTAGAGGTGAACATCAGGAGAGACAAGGATACATTCATGAGTTTGAGGTGCACGTGGTTAGTTACAGGGAAGAGATTGTGAGCGAGGGAAGGAGGAGGATGCAGTTTCACTCATGATGAGCTAGGGAAAGCCTGATGGAA
>QEPC01015139.1:836601-886208 GCA_003113815.1 Sphenodon punctatus | reverse complement strand
GTGTGCATGCCCCGCCCATGCACCAGCGCACCCACGGATCCACCACCCAGCAGAGCCATGTAAAAACAGCCAGTGAGGACCCACTTGAAGAACAGAAGGTTGAAGCCTTGTAAAGAAGGTTCTTCAAGATGGCTCCAAACATTCTCAAAACATCCACCCTTCCAGCCCTGCATGGAACTTTCTTATATTCCTAGAAAGGGTTGGAAGGAACTGTCATTCTGAGGGGGAGAGTGCTTTTTATATTAGAGGAGCTTGAAACCAACACGTGGTCTATTATTTTTATATAGTGAGCATGCACAACCTAGTTGTGAGAATATTAGGAGCCATCTCGAAGAATCTTCTTTACAAGGCAAGACCTTTCTGATCACTCACATGGGGAGGAGTTTGTAAACAAACAGCTTTATCTCCCAGTCCGATAGGTGAGGGATGGAGGACCCTCCCCCCACCCTTCATTGTTTGTAATCACAGAACACGTGTGTTTCTGGAGGAAAGCTAAAATGGTCTCCAACCGGAGGTTTTGGCTGTACTGACTCCCACTGAACAGCATAGGCGCTATTCAATGAGAGTTTGCTACCGCCTTAACTATAGGGCCACGACCATGGCCCTAAAATGTAGTTTTATCTATCTAATATACAGAATCTAAGATAAACCTAACCTATGTATACTACAATATATATAATAAAACAGCCTAGGGGAAAACTATGCGGTATATCTGCTACCTAATCTATCTATATCTATATCTTATCTATTCTATATCTATAATCTAATCTATATACACACACAGATTTTATTTATCTATCTATATGTACGGGGTGCACACACACACACACACACACAGACCTCTATCCATCCATCCGTATGAGAGAGACAGACAGGGGAAGGAAAATGGTAAAATGTAAGGGTATAAGGAAAGGTAAGGTGGTAGGGTAACACAGAACAAGAGTCAAGCAGCCTGGCCCTGCAATATAAGGGGGTTGCAGTGCCCTCCCTAGAGCCCCCGATTGGTTCTGGGAGGCAAGAGGCATTGACCAATCACAGGGTGCCACGCAACTTCCTGGGACCTGCTTGCTCTGCTCATTGGTCAGTGATACATCCATCAGGTCCTTGCTGACTGCTTGTCCTTCCCATCACAGGCCCAGTTCAACACTATTTCTGGCTCTGAGATGTCTGCTCCCTCCCTCCTCCCCTCTCCACATTTTCCCTCCAAAAACCACTGCTAGGCAATAATTAAGTGAATAATGACTTTCATTATCGTTATTGATTTTGGCATTATAGTTATTGCAATAACAATAACAAAACTAAATCTCAGTTGTTTCAGAGAAATACCCAACAGGAGATGGAGTAATCGATTCCCTGCTGTTCACTCCCAGCTCCTGACAGTCAGAGGCTGCTTCTCCTGACCTATTTATTATTATTATAAATACTATTATAAAAAGATTCTTAGCCTGCCCCCTTCTACCAAGGTAGCTCAGGACGCCATACAATATAAAAGCATAAAATATAACATAACTTGAAAACAATCAACAAAAAGCCATCAATCCCCCCCTAACCCTATCCCTCCCCTTACCCATCTCTCTCATCAAACACCTAGCGAAACAGCCAAATTTTAAACAGATGCTTGAAGGAGAGAAGGCCCCGGGCCAAACAAACCTCTGCCGGGAGGAAGTTCCACAACTGACGTGCAGCAACAGAGAATGTCCTCTCCAATGTGGCCCCCTGCCAAACATGGGGGATCTCTAAAAGGGTGCCCCCGGCAGACCACAATGGGCGTTCCAGAACCCAGGGAGTGAGGCAGTCCTGAGGGTATGTGGGGTCCACACTGTATAGGGCTTTAAAAGGTTAACACCAACACCTAGAATCGGGCCCGATAGGCAACAGGCAGCCAGTGCAGAAGAATGGAGCACTGGTATTATGTGCTCTTGGTTTCTTGCACCCATCAGGAGATGGGCCGCCGCATTCTGCACCAGCTGCAGCCTCTGGATCATCACCTTGGGTAGCCCCACGTAGAGTGTGTTACAGTAATCAAGCCTCGAGGTGATGAAGGTGTGGATGGTGGTGGCAAGGTCACAGTCTGAGACACAAGGCCATAATCGCCGCACCAGATATAGTTTGGCAAATGCACTCCTCACCACAGCTGCCACCTGAGCATCCCTTGGCCCTCTCCACCAGCATCACCTCTGTCTTGTCGGGATTCAACTTCATCCAGTCCCCCACAGCTGTCAGACATCGGGTAAGCAATGACACTGTGGGGCTGAGTCCACTGAAAACTAGAGGTAGAACTGAGTGTTGTCAGCATATTGAAGACAACACAATCCGAGCCCTCTCACAGCCTCACCCAAAGGCTGCATATACACTCTGAACAGGAGGGGGGACAGAATAGAACCCTGCAGGACTCCATATGTGAGATCCCGGGGAGCAGACGTACAGTCACCCAAGACCACACAGTGAGTCTTACCGGCCAGGAATGAGCAAAACCATTCGAGAATGATCCCGCCCACCCCAGCATGATCCTGCAGCTGAGTCACCAATAGCTCATGCTCAATGGTATCAGAAGCAGCTGACAGATCTCACAAGACCAGAAGGGTTGACTGCCCCTGGTGTAAAGCATGGTGCAGGTCGTCAACCAAGGCCACAAGCACAGTCTTGGTGCCATATTCCAAATGAAAGCCAGACTGTGAGGGGTCCAGGAAACCTATCCGGTCAAGTTGGTCCTGGAGCTGCTGGGTCACCACACACTCAATAACCTTCCCTAAAAAGGATGTCAGCGTCAAGTGATGGTTTATTGAGCAAGGGTTGTACCACAGCCTCCTTAAGAAACCTTGGGATCCTGCCCTCCTCTAGGGAGGTGATGACCACCTGTGCCAGCACCAACCCCAATGTCTCCCCGGTGGCCTTAACCAGCCAGGATGGGCAAGGATCTAATTCACATGTTGTGGCCCTAACAGCCCCCAGGACATTCTCCGCATTGGCAGGGGTCATGGACTAAAATTGATCCCACAACACAGGACTAGCCAGGGCATTCATAGCCTCTGGTTCCCGAACTGTATCGACTGTGGTGGCGAAGTCATGGTGAATGCGAACGATTTTGTCCACAAAAAAATCAATAAACCTATCACAGCGGGCCCGGGAAACCTCCATTTTCAGATGGAGGGAGGTTGCACTGACCAACCCCTTCACCACCCGGAAGAGCTCCACCCGGTGAGATTTCGCAGATGCTATGATGGCAGCAAAGAACTCCTTCTTTGCCGCCTGCACAGCCACCGCATAGGCTTTCAGACTGGCTCTATGCCACAATCTGTTGTCTTCAGCAGGATTACGAGGTGAGGAGCCCGGAGGAGATGGGAGGCTGGTTGGGAGGATGCCCTTGCCCTCAAGAGGGTTTTTCCGGGACAGGGAGTCCCCATGGACAGAGGGTTGGAGGAGCAGTTCGGAGGGCTGAGAGGAGTCACAGCTGCTAGATCAGCATAGAGACCCGCCCCCTGCCCCTGTGTCCCCGCCTATGTGGTTGCCTACGGCAGCGCCATAGGCACGCGCCTATGGGCTGCGCATGCAAGGGCGCGCCCTTGTGTGCGTGGCCTTAGGTGCTGGGCCAGGGCGGCCGGTTAACTTTGCTTCCGGAGTCTTGCTCTGAGTTTTGGTCCTCAGTAGGTCCTGACTCCTTCTAAATGTCCCAGAAAAGATCTTGCCTGGCAGTCGCCGACCTACCAGACCAGGCTCTGGCGCCAAAACAGCTGAAATTGGATCATTTTTTCTCACCTTTCCCAGGGGTTCTCCCTTTGGTCTCATCGGCAGTCGAGGGTGGCAATACTGACTTGCCTGGAGCATCTGGCACCTTCTCGGATTCCTTAAATCTGGTTCAGTCTTCCCACGTAGTGGGGCTAAGTGACTCCTTACCGTCTGAGAACATCAGTGATTATGATTTATTCCTTAAACAAAGTGTCAGATCTAGTGACTTATTGCAGTTAATTTCTAATCAATTGGAGGGTATTAATAAGATCCTGGGGCTGCAGAGGGATCTTTTAAACAAACTTGTTAATTTTGCAGAGGATAGGGGGGTGGGCATTGTGGGAAACAGACAGATTGATGCTGAATTAACTTCTTTCCCTAAGTTAAATACCCCTGCCACTTCCCCATCTCAAACTGTAGCCCCAGGGGCTGGTGTTCGGAGGGTCTCTTGCAATAGAGTCCAGTTTTGTCCCACTTTCTGTAACCCTCCCTTTAGAGTAAACTTCTATGCCGTGGCCCTTAGGATTTTACCCAATGTGGATGGGTTTCTCCCTTTTTGGGGTTCCAAGGTGGCCGTTCAATCTCATTTAAACTTCCTGTTGCAGTTTCGTCTCCCGCTGTGGCAGATAGTATCTTTCCAGATGCTCCCGGTTTTGGACAGATCCCACAGGCTGGTGGTGGTGTTTAAAACCTCGGACTTGGCTAGTAGAATTTTGGCCTCAGTGGCAGCTTTGAATGCCTGGGGGATCTGGGCCAGTGAGGTCCTTTTTTCGGATGTAATCAGGCCTTTATTGCCCCCAACCGAAGGTCCGGGGGTTATTAAGGCCCTTGCTAATAGACAAAGGGAATTGAGTGTTGAAAACCAGTCTGTTTCTCATTTGCAGGTTGGAAATAGTTTGTCCGGAGTGGGAGTGGAGTCACGGCCCAATTCTACGCCTATTGGGCAGCGGCTCCTGGATATAGCTAAAGAGGGCTTCCCCCAGGAGGTGGTAGGGTTTCCTGCCCCCCCCCCCCGATTGTACCCCNTGTATTGTGTATTTTTAACGGGTTTAAATTGTTTTATTGTTTTACTTTTTTTTTATACTGTTGTTCACTGCCCCGGGCTGCCCTGTGGGCAGGAGGGACGGGATATAAATTTTATATAAATAATAATAATAAAAAACCCTATCCCAACCCCAATTTGGCCACCCATTGAACATGCGATGTGAACACCATTGCATCACAAGGACAATTTGCGTGTTCTGGCTGAATGTTGTGTCTAATGACATTGTGTGGTGTGAGCAGATACAACACGGGGAACAAGGTGCAGCACCTGCTTGCTGAGATTGGATGGTGAGCAAAACACTAATTTGCCCCAAGATGGGCTGTGTATCTAAGCAGCACCACATGGTGAACACAGGGCCAAACTGGGCCAACATATCAAGGTCAAACCACACATTAAGACAGCCGTTCACATTATGTCTAAAGACACCCAGAGATTGGCCAATTGTGGAGACAGGATGCAGGGTTTGATGGACCGTTGGTCTGACCCAGTACAGCACTTCTTATGTTCCTATCTTATGTTCTTTAGATCTATGACAAAAAAATTACAAGGGGGTTGCAGGGGACCATATCCAGCCTCATACGCCACACAGGTTTAGTGTACCTCATTATGGTGAAGAGGAGTGGGCGTGCTGGCACTGACAGACAGAGGGAGGAAGATCAAGGGGAGGGGAGAAGGAGGAGATCCCTCAGGAAGAGACGTCCCTGTCCTCCCTCCTCCAGCTCCTCTGATTTCCCTGCCCCCAATGAGGAAGACAGTGACACCCCAGAAGTGAGGGCATTTTCGTGGGGCCTTCCGGAACACCACCAGCAAGTTTATCAAGGGGTTTCAGTCAACAAGGCACCTCGAAGAAAATCTTGTTGGGAAGCGCCAGGCTGTTGACAAAAGGGAGCGGCAGATGAAGGCATATGCCAGTTACCTCTGCCTTGAAATGGAGACTCATGAGGCATAGCACCAATCCCTTGTGCATTGGCAGGGATTAGTGTTGGATGTCCTTGATGTTTCAAGGGATCATGGGGCAGTAGTCCCCGAGGTGCCTGTACCTGTTGCCCGGGGACCTTTGTCCACTTTCCCTGATGTTCCAGGGGTAGAGGAATCTTAAGTATTTTTTTTTCTTTTTTGTACATAATTCAAATGTTTGTTTTTTTAATTGTTAAAATGGTTTTTGAAAATATTTAGTAAAAGTTATATTTGTTACCAGTCGATTTTGACCTGTCCCATCTTTTATCCCTCTGTGGTACTGGCAGGTGGCAGAATCTCTTTATATATACAACTTGTCAGATCCTTACCTGACACAAAGTCAAGGATTCAACTTGCAGAGTGTGCCCCAGAGTGGCCTAATGGCACCATGCGAGGTAGATGGAATGGCAGGTGGGCACTGGCAGTTGGCAATACCCGATGTTACAGGGTGTCAACTTGCAGATATTGCCGCGGGGGTGGGGGCAGACTATAGTGAATGGCAGAGGGGTGTGTAGCCATTCATCCAGTGTTTGGGCAAGAGGGGTGGGACTGCAGGGGATGCATCAAGAGAGAGACTTAGGGGAAGTTTCAAGTGTGCCCCCTCACTCTGAGTCGGCGACCAGCTAAGGGAAACCCAGCAATGGAGGAGCAGGCGGGTGTCAGGCAGGCATGAACAGCAGAAGCGCTGGTAGTATAATTTAACCCCTAGTTGTGCCAGGGTCTCAACTTGCAGACAGCACCCTGGGAGGGGCAGGGCTTGTGTGTGTGTGTGTGTGTGAGAGAGATGCTCTGGCATCAGGAGCAGCAGCAACAGCAGCAGACATCAGCAGGCGGCAGCGGAGGAGCAGGCGGATGGCATGGCAAGCGGGCATGAGCAGCAGCAGCAGCAGCACTGGTAGTGTATTCGTCCCAAGAAGACGTGCCAGGGTCTCTACTTGCAGACAGCACCCCAGGAGGGGCAGGACTTGTGGGTGTCTGGGTGTGCCAGAGAGAGAGAGAGAGAGAGAGAGAGAGAGGCATGCTCTGGCAGAGGCATCAGCAAGTGCCCGCTCTTGCAGAGAGATCGCCCCATGGGGACCAGCCTTGGGAAGCTGAGGTGTGATATATAATACTTGGTTGCATTTCTTGGTTAGTCATTTTGAAGCCCCCGAGTGGCGGGGCATCTTCTGTTCGCACAGATATCACCCCATGGGGGGCAGCCTTGAGAAGCTCCTGAGTGATTGCTCCATGGGGAGCAGGGTATGGGAGAAAGAGCGAGCGAGAGAATTAGTGAGTGAGTGGACTCACTTCATTCAATCATTGTGATGGGTGGTAGCAGGTGCAGGCACACAGGCACATATGTTGTGTGTTTCCTGCTAAATGTGCGCATTGAGCATGAGCACAGATGAGCTCTGGTTCTGGCGGGTGGCAACTTGGACAGGATGCACCTCTCTCTCTCTCTAGCAGCAGGGAGCCTCTCTCTCTTTCNGTTTTTTTCACACATCCCTAGCTGGTTTTGTATGGACACCCCTCCCCACTGGGTGTGCGGGCAGGTGTGCAGTGGAGGGGTGTCCATACGAATGGCGCAGCAGTGGGTGGGGGGATGGGTGTCTGCCTGTGCAAACACCATGGGCAGTGGATGGAAGTGGGTGTGTGCTCTCAGCACCTATCACCCACACATAGAGCCATCCCAAAAAACAGAGGAGGCTCCATGAGTGGAGATAGATGTGCACCCATGGAAAAGGGTGCACACCCACCTCCATCCACCGCGGCCGCACACCCATCCCCTCAACCACCGATGTCCGTGGAAAAAAGACCAGTATTTCCTCTGTTTTTAGAACATCTACATGAACATTGCCTCCACATTTACCCTGGTAATTAACGTATTTCAGGAAGGAGCCCTCTGGGTGTTTAATAGTTGATCTGCTCCTATCAGCCCCTTCTATAAGAGTTACTATACTTCATTGTGCTACACCAAACCTGTCTTTATAAGTCAAGTAGAATTTCCTGATTTATAGAATTATGTCAGCTGTTGATGTAAATTGAGGCTGCTCTGTGGAACATATGTTAATACATATGCCAATGTAAATTGCACATAGAAACCTTGATTTAAGTAAGCAGATATGACACTGGAAATACTATACAGGCAGTAAAGAAATGATGGGGTTGTTGGTTAGGCTACATGAGAGTGTTTGATTGTGGCAGCTTAGTCCAATGTGTCTACTTCAACTTTGGGAGTTCAGGAGAAAGTGGTCTGTCACACAAAAACCTATGATTCATTATGAGTTAGGACTGCTTGGTTTCCCGCCTTTCTGTAGTCAAACACATATAGGTAATTTAAACACATATAGGTAATGCCCACTACAGTTGAAAGGTTTCATCTCCCCATCTTTCCTGCATTAAATTCACCTATCTTCTCTTTTCTGTTCATCTTCCACAGTCAGTCCAATGTAGGAAGATACAAGCCTATTTTTTTTATTTTGATATGGGGAGATTTCGATGAGTTCTTGGGCTCTCTCTTGGACAAAAATACACCTCCTCCTCGTAGACCTTCTAAAGCTGAAAAGCACTAGAAATTCATATATCAGATTTTGTCCTTCCAAGCTATCTGGTGTTTCATGAATCCAAAGGGGCAAAATTATATTTTTTTCTATTCTGTTCATAACTTTTCTCAGTGCTTAATTTATAAAAAACTGAATTGCCGGGCCCAAACCTGTCTCACAACTCATGCCCCCTGCCCCAGAACTTGACAGAACAGGGAAATAAACCCTGGGGTCCAGCTAGTAATTTAATCACTAGACTAGCCTGCATCTCTATCACTTAATATAAAGCAGAAGTTCTTGTGACTGAATCTGTATGATGGCCAGCACAAGGGATGGGGCACAGAAGTCATTCATGTAAGCCAAATAAACCATGAAGGGTTCTTTTAGCTTTCATTTCTAACCCTGAAATGACCAATATCAGCCTTTCCCTGCCCGTTCACATTTCTGGGTACACTCTCCTAGTGAGACTATTTCCCGGGGTTCAGCCCCCTTCTCTCCCAAATTCAATTGCCAGGGCTGAGCCCTGGCAAACTCCCCCCAACCCACAAATTAAGACCTGCCTGTTCTAGAATAGATTACTTCCTGATCTCTAAAGATCTCATTATGAAATGGTTAATACACATTTCAGGTCCAATTCAATTACAGTTCCTATCTCCAAATGAGGTGTTTCCGAAGGCTGCAAAGAGATTCCACACTGCTGTCTTTTGATGATAAGACTTTGGGTGAAAACAGATGTGATGTGGCCCCACTATGGCCTGCCTGGGCTGGGGAACCACCCACATGTCTGTTCCTGGGCTGCCAGATGTTAGCCTGAGACTGCCTTGGGCTGTGTAGACAGCTGCCCTGGAATGTATCCCCCACATCCCGGGCCCAAGGGTCACCAACACAGATCAATTTGAGCTGGTCACCATGGCTTTCTGTCATTGTGGGGGTCGGAGTAGGGCCAGCCACCCACACATCTATTGCACTCTCCCTTACAGAGGGTGTGTGGGCAATGGGATGGCTCTCAAGCCACGGGCACATTTGGTTAGTGTCCCTCACTGACCTGGAGAGCAGAAGTCTCTGCTTCCCTCTTGGAAGCCACCGCGCCACCCGCACATCTGTTTTCACAGCATTATGAAAAATGAAATCGATATTTTCTTTCAAAATAACTTCCTGACCTTCATCCACAGAGTTGTGGAATTCTTTCAAAGCTTCCTTTGGGGGTAGAGTTCTCTCTTATGCATCCTTTAGGAAAAAGCAGAGGAATAATGCCATAGAGGTTTTGTCAAAAATGGGGAAAGCAGTAAGCAATGGATGAGGCAGAGACTTCTTCCACCATGCTGGATAAGGTTGGCGAACTCACTTCTCAACAAGCCGTACACTCAAAGAGCTGAATTTGCTCTATTTCATTAAAATCAAGATTACTTGGAGTTTGAGGAAAGAGCTGGTAATCTACGGGTATATTGTTTAAGACAAGTTAATTCTCCATTTTAATGCAAATGATTTTGCGCTGAGAAATTTCAGTGTAATGGTAAGACTTTAGGCTACAAGAGCCAACATTTCCTCTCTTTCAGACTTGGGATGGTGTAGAACTGAAAGTGTGCATTTCTGAGTTCAAAAAATGAATAATTAAAACACCTAACCAAAACTCAATAAAAATATACTGAGCAGCAAAACTAGCGATGCAACTCTTGGTCATAAATTGAGTGCCTTATTACCTGAGGCTATAAACAGTGCGGGAATGACAAAATAAAAAATAATGGCTGCTCCAGCTGTTATCATAAACAGAAATAGTCAGCTCTTTCATTTTAAAAGGAAATAACATTTATGTTTTTAGCTTGGAATGCAGGGATCCTTTTCCCCAATATAAGCAGTTATAGGTTGTTTATTGGGGGCAGCTTTATAGCATTGTATATTAGATTATTAGTCTGCCCTTGTTTAATGCAGAATTAGGAGATTTCCTCGGAAATTACCACAGCCTGCAAACCACAGTTGGACGTGGTACTTCCAATGGAGGGAGAAACACGGATAGACATGTGGGTGAGGAGCCCGGGGGAGTCGGGAGGCTGGCTGCTGGTTGGGAGGACGCCCTTGCCCACGAGAGGGTTTTTCCGGGCCAGGGAGTCCCCGTGGACGGAGGGTCGGAGGAGCAGTTCAGAGGGCTGAGAGGAGTCACAGCTGCTAGACCAGCATAGAGACCCTCCCCCTGCCCATGTCCCCGCATATAAAGTCTTGTGGCTGCCTACGGCAGTGCCATAGGTGTGCGTCCAGGCAGCCCGCTTAGGGGCTGCGCGCGCAAGGGCGCGCCCTTGTGCACGTGGCCTTAGGTACTGGGCCGGGGCGGCCGATTAACTTTGCTTCCAGAGTCTTGCTCTGAGTTTTGGTCCTCAGTTGGTCCTGACTCCTTTGAAATGTCCCGGAAAAGATCTCGCCCTGCGGTCGTCGATCTACCAGACCAGGCTCTGGCGGCAAAACAGCTGAAATTGGATCATTTTTTCTCACTTTCCCCAGGGGCTCTCCCTTTGGTCTCATTGCCAGTCGAGGGTGGTAATACTGACTTGCCTGGCATATCTGGCACCTTCTCGGATTCCTTAAATCTGGTCCAGTCTTCCCCCGTAGTGGGGTTAACTGACTCCTTGCCGTCTGTGAACATCAGTGATTATGATTTATTCCTAAAACAAAGTGTCATGTCTGGTGATTTATTGCAGTTAATTTCTACCCAATTGGACGGTATTAATAAGATCCTGGGACTGCAGAGGGATCTTTTAAACAAACTTGTTAATTTTGCAGAGGATAGGGGGGTGGGCATCGTGGGAACAGACAGGTTGATGTTGGATTAACTTCTTGCCCTAAGTTAAATACCCCTGCCACTCCCCCGTCTCAAATTGTAGCCCCAGGGGCTGGTGTTCAGAGGGTCTCTTGTAATAGAGCCCAGTTCTGCCCCACTTTCTGTAATACTCCCTTTAGAGTAAACACCTATGCCGTGACCCTTAAGATTTTACCCAATGTGGATGGGTTTCTCCCTTTTTGGGCTTCCAAGGTGGCCATTCAATCTCATTTAAACTTCCTGTTGCAGTTTCATCTCCCGCTGTGGCAGACAGTATCTTTCCAGATGCTCCCGGTTTGGGATAGATCCCACAGGCTGGTGGTGGTGTTTAAAACCTTGGACTTGGCTAGTAGAATTTTGGTCTCAGCAGCGGCTTTGAATACCTGGGGGATCTGGGCTAGTGAGGTCCTTTTTTCAGATGTAATTAGGCCTTTATTGCCCCCAACCGAAGGTCCGGGGGTTATTAAGGCCCTTGCTAATAGACAAAGGGAATTGAGCGTTGAAAATCAGCCTGTTTTTCATTTGCAGGTTGGAAATAGTTTGTCCGGAGTGGGAGTGGAGTCACGGCTCAATTCTACACCTATTGGGCAGCGGCTCCTGGATATAGCTAACAGGGGCTGCCCCCAGGAGGTGGTAGGGTTTCCTGCCCCCTCCCCCCCCGATTGTACCCCGGATCTCCCTAACTATGTCAGGAGACAGGGCCAAGGAGGCACTGTCATCTTCTCCCCAGTCAAAGAGTGCTCCTATGGCCCAGTTTTCTTTGGTGGCCAACAGGGTAGACAAGCATTTTTCTCCTGAAGAGGAAGTTCCTGCCTCAGTTGGGCCGGACTCGCTAGACACCCAGCCAGTCACTGTTTCCCAGACTTCCCCCACTCTTGTTGGGATACGGGAGTCTATTCGCAACCTTATTCAGGGTATCAAATCCTATTAACAATGGTACCCTGTGGCCAAAATCTTTGGGGAAGAGCTGAAGGGGGGAGGGTCCTTCCCCAGTCAATTTGGCCATCTGTTCTTGGAATGTCGCTGGTTGGAGGGCCCGGGACAAGGATACTCTTTTCTATTCTTATTTTGATAAATTTCAGATTGTCCTATTACAGGAAACCTGGATGAAGGACCAAGTTGAACTCCAGGGGTTTATTTCTTTTTCTGTACCGGCAACAGTTATATTCACCAAGGGGCGGCCTCGGGGGGAGGGGTGTGTGTGACTTGTCTTATTTCAACTGATTCAGGATTGCAGGTGCTGGGTAATTTTGAGTGCCGACCTTTTGCGCTGGGGGTAGTTTTAAAATGGGGGGCCCTTCAGTTTGTGGTGATTTCAGCATATGTTCCCCCTTTTAATTTATATGGCTCTAGTACTTCCCCTTGGGGTCGGCTTGATAAAATGTTTGTGGAGATTTTTGATTTGTCTCTCGAGGCAGGGATTATTCTAGCCGGGGATTTTAATGCACGGGTCGGCTCAAACGACAAGGCGTTGGGGGCGGCTAGCATCCTGGGTGCTCGTTCATCTCCCCAGGGTCTTTTCTCCAGGTGTTCTAGGGACCTTGTTATTAATCAAGCTGGCATTTCTTTGGCCCACCTCCTGGTGAGTTTCAATTTGTTCCTCTTAAACGGTTCCACGCCAGGGGACCAAGCAGGGGAACTAATGTTTGTGGCTCACTAGGGGGCTAGTACAGTGGGCCTAGCTATAATCTCCCCATGTATTATTCCTTATCTTAACAATTTTACGGGGATCATTTTCCAACTTCTTTGGATTTGATGTTGGGTGCCTGCAGTCCAGGCCCTGACCCGTTGGTCCCCTTCAGAGGTGAGGAAGTGGCCAGGGTCAGGGTTCCATGGACCCTGGACCTTTCCGAAACTGTTCTGGTTGCTTTGGACAGTTCTGTCTGCTGCAACCTGAGCAATGGGATCCTGTTGGGCCTCTGTCATCAGGGAGCAATAGATGCCTTTAATGAGATTATGGGACTGTTAGACAGAATAGGCACCAAGTCTAGAGACAGAGAGAAGGCTGCTAGTAGAACCCAGGGCCAAGGTCAGTGTTAGTTTGATGCAGAATGCAGGACTGCAAAACTTAAGTTAAGAGCTTGTTATTTTTCTCTGGTAGCAAGCTGGTCACGGGTCTCTCAGGACAGTTATGTTTTGCTTCACCAGCAGTATAAAGCACTGCTACGTTTTAAGAAGTCCTCCCATCGGGAGGTTTTGTGCGGGCGTATGGTGGCAGCAGCTAAGGGTGGTCAATCAAAGATCTTCTGGGGTATTGTGAATAGGGCCATTAAACCTGCTAGGTCAGAGATGAGGCGTTCTGTGCCCTATAACATCTGGGAACCTTATTATCGCTCCATTTTCCCTACCCCACAGAGTGAGGGTGAGGCTTTTAGTTTTCCCCCTGATCTCCCTGAATGGGAGTCAGTCTCCCCTGATCTTGTTGCCCTGACGATAACCAAGCTGAAATCTAACAAGGCCCCAGGCTCAGATTTTATACCGGTGGAACTTTTGAAAATGCAGGTCACTTGGTGGGCCTCCCTGTTGGCAGCATTATTTTCACATATAAATGCTTGTGGTATCATGCCTAGGGGTTGGGGTGATGCTATAATAGTGCCTATTTATAAGGGTGGTCCCCGGTCTCATCCGGGAAACTACAGGCCAATTAGCCTTCTGAGTATTATAGCTAAGCTATACGCTAAGCAGCTGTTATTGCGCTTAGAAGATTGGCTGATTGAGGAATCCATTATTTATCCAGAGCAGATTGAGTTTCAGGCCCAGAGGTCCACGGTTGAGCACTGTTTGACCCTCGTTCACCTAGTTGAAAAATATACGAGGGGTCATCAGAGATTATTTTGTACCATTGTAGATTTTAGAGGGGGGTTCGACTCTGTTGAAAGAACGCTCCTTCGGGGAAAATTAAGGAGGTCCTCTATAGATAGAAGGCTTTTGGCGCTGTTGGAAGCCGTCCATAGTGATTCTACTCTAGCAGTCCATATGGACCAATATGGTACTTTGTCCAATCAGACTGGTATAGCCTCTGGGGTCAGGCAGGGATGTGTGTTGGCCCCGACTCTTTTAAAGATATTTCTTAATGATCTGGTCCCCCTGCTGTCCGCCACTCGTTTGTTTCCTCCGAAATTGGATTCCCACCTGGTTGGCATTTTATTGTATGCTGACGATGCGGCAATTTTGTCCCAAACAAGGGTGGGTCTCCAGAGGTAGCTTAATCTTTTGGTGGCCTACTGTCTCCAAAACAAGCTTCAAATCAACCATTCAAAAACAAAGGTCCTGGTTTTTGGTCGAGCTAGGAAAAGGTACACTTGGGCCATTGACAATGTCCAGATCAAACAGGTATGGAGTTATAAGTACCTGGGGATTAGGGTCCAGGCCTCTTTGGCCTGGAATCTGCACTTTGCAGCGATTAGAGCTAAGGTTCGCGGATGTATTGTGTCGATACAACGTTTTTTCCACAAAAGAGAGGGCGGGTTTTTTGCCCCGGCTTGTCAAGTTTTGGAGGCTAAGCCAAAGGCCCAATTGCTCTATGGAGCTGCCATTTGGGCCATCCAACGTCCATTTGATCTTGCCTCTTTCCAAACAAGGTTTTTTCATTCTCTTTTAAGGGTTCCGAATGGGGTGCCCTCTGCGGCTATTCGTCTGGAAATGGGGCAGATATCTTGGAATGTATACCCATGGCTCCAGGCGATAAGCCTGTGGATTGCCATCCATCATGTTCCCCCGGGGAGTTTACTTGCTTTTCTGAATATGGATTCTTTTGTAAGTTCTTGTGAGGGCTTGGTCTGCTCCAAGATATCTTCTTTGGGCCTTGTTGTAGTGGCCTTACTATCTAGGGATCCGAGGCCCGCTAAGGCTTTAGTACGGGCAAGGCTTATTGACATCAGCAGACAGGATGATTTTGCAGTAGCCTTAGACTGTTCCTTTTTATTAGGCTATGTGCCTCCCACACTGGGCCCTGGAGTCCCTGCAAATTATTTGCTGACTAAGGTTTCCTTCAGGAAAATGTGGCTGTTTTTGCGTGCACGGTTTATTGCCCTCCCCATGCGGCTGCTGGAGGGGCATTATGGTGGTATCCCCTGGCATTTAAGACTTTGTCCATCTGACAATCAGGAGGTTGAGGGCACAGAGCATATTTTTTGCTCTTGTCACTTATATGATTCCCAGAGGGATCTTTGGTTGGCAATTTTTCTGGTCCATCTGCCCGGGCGTACCCCGGACGAGTTGACGCGGTTTCTTCTGGCGGATGTTGTTAAAGAGGTGACCCAGGCAGTTATGACCTTTCTGGTCTGTGCTTTTAATGCACGTCAGAAGTTTCTGTCCTTTCAAGCCCAATAGGTGCTAGGTGCTGTCTGTATCAATTTGAGAGTACCGCCTGGTAAATTTGTGGGGTGAAAACTTGTGTGCTGGGCTGTCATGAGTTAAATTTATAAGACGTTTTGTGTATTTAAATTATACCTAATTTTAAGTTTGCAAACTTATTCCAGGCTCGCTGGAGTGTCTATTTTTGGTGGTGGGCTGGTCCCTTTTATTCCGTTTTCCTAATTTTATCATATTAGTGTTGTGTATTGTTGTTATGTACTATTGTTTTATTTTTGCTGTAACTGTTTGGCTCTGTGGACAATGACCAATGGTCACGTCCTTGAATAAATTTGAAATTTGAAGCATGATTACGACACCACCGTTGCTCTAACCGCCTCCCCATAAATTTTAACTGCTGCAGGTCCTCCGTGAACCATGGGGACCTGCGGCTCAGATGTTTATGAAGCGGATGCTTGGGAGCCACCCAGTCAATAGTCTCTGGTCAGGTGTTCCAAAACCTAACGAGGTCATCAAGCGGGCGGGCATTGAGATTAGAGGGTATTTTCCCCAGAGCATTCCAGAACCGCTCCAGTTCCATAAGTCTCTGAGGACGAACCATTATAACTGGTTCCACACCTTTCTGGAGGCAGACGTGCGCCAGGAACTAGGTCTGAAGGAGATAATGATCTGACCATGACAAGGGCACTTTCAGCACATCTCCCACCACCCGCCTCTAGGCCAGTGCAGAAAACCAAATCCAGAGTGTGACCAGTGACCACAATAATGTGTCGGGCCATCTATCAATTGAGACAAGTCCATGGTTGCCATGGTGGCCATGAACTCATGCTCTGCTCCAACGTAACCAGTGTAGTGTGGATGTTGTATTCCCCACAGAACAAAAGTCCTTGGGGACCCTTCAAGACCACCTCCACCACCAGCTCAGCTATGGAATGTAGGGAAGCAGCTGGACAGATAGGTGTACAGTATACCAATGGCATTCCCAAACTGCCTCCGGCCAAATCAAACACCAGATGGAGGCACACTACTCCAGGTGGATTTTGCACTGGATACCGCCGAATGGACCACTGTGCCTTAAAAACAACAGCTACATCGCTCCCCTGTCCCTCTAGCCATGGCTAGTGTTGCAAGTAATACCCAGCTGGAACAAGGTGAATCAAGATAGGCCCCAACTCAGTGTCCAGCCAGGTCTCTGTAAGACACACAAAACTGGCCACCTGGTCCAGGATCAACTCCCGGACCACTGATGATTCATTTACCACTGACCTCGCGTTCAACAGCACCATAACAGGGCTGGGGGCCCTCTCTGTCTTGATCACCACACCTCCTGCTGGGGGACCCAAGAGTGGGCCAGGGATCAAGCACCTGCCCCCCCTCAATGATGGAACTGATCTCCCCCACGGACCATATCTCCCCCAGCCTGTCATGACCTGTACTGTGGAACACACACACCCCGGCCCTCCCCGCCATGGACCCATCTCCTCCAGGGTGTACTGCCAGACTGGTGAGAGAAGTCTCCTCCCCCCCTCTCACTGGGGGATACATTACCCACCCCCCGAGGGCATCACCAAGCCGGAGCCCTCTCCCCAACCCAGTCCCTCCTTGTAACCGGGGTCCAGTACTCCCACCCCTCCCTTTACCCCCCAGAACCCACAAATGGTTCTAATATTATATTCATCAGTTCCCCCTAAAAACAAGTCACCATGAAAAATTTAGAATACAAGAATTTTAGAATACAACAACAAATAGTATATTTTAGTTCTCATTTTATAAATAGTTTAGATTAATCTCCTGATGGGTTTTATACTCTGTCATTTATCTTGATTTTCAGAGGTGCCATAGTTTTTAAGCAAAATGACTTTTGTATGGCCACAGATAATACCTGACCTTGCAGCTGCATTTGCCCACAGAAACCTCATGAGTGGAGTGTGTGAAAATTTGTGACAAGATAGGAGATATGTATAATATGGGTCAAATTAAATATAATAGTTAAAATGTAAATACTGAGTGTATACCATGGTCTGATAAATAATAAACTTTCTGATAAGAGTCATCACTTCAAATTTAGTGCTGTATAGTATTACATTTTATGGTAAGAAAATAACTTCAAGCAGTAAGAGTGATATTTTTAATAATTACACTTGGAAACAATTTACAAAAGTATAGCAATAATTGACTTATTTCCCTACATAACACCAACAGTTATTGATCAGTGGAAAAGGACATCAAGGACACTTGCAAGTAAGAGAATTGGATCAATATTAACACGATTTTCATTTCATGCTTCCTCAACTCCAGTAAGCTGACAATATACTCTGATTATGTGAACTGCCTGCGAGTAACATAGAAAAGGTTATTAGAGCAAGAGGTGGAAATGGAATGCACTTTTTATATTGACAGTTCTGCTAATAGAGTGTACTGATTTTCAAAGCCATGCAATGCATTTTCACAATTTGGTTTTGACAGCAAAAAAGGAATTTCATTTATTTCTAATTCAGAATATTCATATGTAAGCAATGGGTTGTTTTTTTTTTTTTTAAAAAGACAGACCGCCATGGAGTGTATTTGTAAATAACAAAATGGTTCTATAGAAAAATGCAATTAAAAAAGGTAAGTGCAAATGTGTTTGAATTTAAACATGGCACTACATAAATACGAGATGTTAATAGAATAATCCTCTTAAAGTGAATATAGAAAAATGCATTCTGTTTTTAAAGATAATATGATAAAACATGCTTTTGAGATTACACATAAGGGGTAAATGTGGAGTCTTTCTACAGTTAGGTCTGGTTTTTTTCCTTAGAAGGATTTTTTATTAATTTTGAATACTTAAAGCAAGTGCACGTTTCATAGAAAAACAGAAGTTACTTACCAGCAACTCTGTTCTTCGAGAGAGCTCCGCGTATTCTCACTATTGGGATTCACTTCCTGCTCTGCAGGTACTGGAAAACCTCTTGTCAGCAGTTTCCAGGCAGAATAGAGGCCTGGAAAGATCTAGAACAAGGTGAGGGCTCCGTCCCTCCACCCCCCCGCTGCTCAGGAGAAAGCACGGGTTCCAGATCCTGTGAGCGGGAGTCTATAAAAGGGGGTGGAGCCCTCACTGCATCAGTTCCTTCAAACTCGTCCTAGGAAGACCCAGATACAGGTACCTCTGAGGCTGAGGGGAAGGTTGGGCAGGATGTGAGAATACGCGGAGCTCTCTCGAAGAACAGAGTTACTGGTAAGTAACCTCTATTTCTTCTTCGAGGATCTCCGCGATTCTCACTATTGGGAGAGTGAGTAGCAATAAGTAACCTACCTCCAGGAGGTGGGAGCGAGGAGGTCAGTCGAATAGAGACTGCAGAACTGCTCTTCCCACATTTGAGTCCAATCTGGCCACCAGGTCCAGGGAGTAATGCTTGGTAAAGGTGTGCACTGAGGACCAAGTGGCAGCTTTACAAATGTCCAGAATACGGACCCCACGGAGATTAGCAAGAGAGGAGGCCACTGCTCTGGTGGAATGTGCTCTAAGAGGGGAGGGAGAAGGCTTCCCCGCTAGTTCGTAGCACTTCTGGATGCAGAGTAGGATCCATTTAGATAGCCTTTGTGATGAGAGGCAAACACCGATGCGTTGTCCACCATATGAGATAAATAGGGCATCAGTTGCTCTGATTAGGGGGGTATGATTAATATAAAATACACGGGCTTTTTTGACATCGAGTGTATGCAACTTCTGCTCTGCTCGGGAGGTATGAGGTTTCAGGAAGAAAACAGGTAAGGAAATCGTCTGGTTCAGATGGAAAGGAGTAGCCACCTTAGGAATGAATGAAGGGTCCGTCCTGAGATCTACTTTATCAAGATGGAATAGAGTATACGGAGGTGATGCTCAGAGAGCGGAGAGTTCCAAAACTCTTCTGGCCGAGATGATGGTGAGCAAAAAACCTGCTTTGAGCGAAAGATGTTCCAGTGAACATGTGGCCATAGGCTCGAAGGGAGGTTCCATGAGTTTGGTCAGGACCAAATTAAGGTCCCACTGCGGGGCGGGCTGCGAAGTTGGTGGAAATGAGTTTACCCATACTCTCCAGAAAGTTCTAGCGAGAAGGTGGAGAAGAGAGAGTCTGCTCCTTGTGGTTGTAGATGGGAGGAAAGGGCTGCTAGGTGCACCTTGAGGGAAGCGATGGAAAGTCCAGAACCAAGAAGATGTAGTAAATATTTGAAGACATGGAGGATCGAGATAGCGGACACAGAGAGAAGACGATTCGCACCACGCTGTGAAACGAGACCACTTTGTGGCACAGTAGGCTCGTGCTGAAGGTCTGCGGGAGTTGAGTAGGACCCGAGCGATGTCAGGAGGGGGGTGGGCGTGAGACATCACGGTTGGATCAACCAGGCGGAGAGGTGGAGCGCCCGTAGGTCGTGGTGTAGTATCATGCCTTGTTGGTGAGAGAGAAGATCGGGTCGCAGTGGGAGAAGAATGGAGTCCACTGCCAGGCCCTGTAGGGTCTGGAACCACGGTTTGCAAGGCCAGGCTGGGGCTATGAGGATTAAATGAGCACACATGAAAGCACTTGTAAAGTAGGGGAATCGTAGGAAATGCATACAGCAAGGACCCTTTCCAGGAGATGGCGAAGGCGTCGGAAATCGATCCCGGGGCTGTGCCTGCTCTGCTGCAAAATCTTTGGAGTTTTGCGTTCTGTTGAGTAGCAAACAGATCTATAGCAAGGGTGCCCCAAGTGCCAAAGATATTGCTGAGGACCTCGTCGTTGAGTGCCCATTCGTGTTGATCGGATGCCTTGCGGCTTAGGTGATCTGCAACGGTACTGTCCTGACCTGCTTGATGGATAGCGTGAATGTGAATGTGTCACTCGATACACCAGGCCCAAATCGTCTGGGCCTCGATAGACAGGCGAGAGGATCTGGTGCCACCCTGTTTGTTGACGTACCACATCGCTGCGGTGTTGTCTGTGAGGATCAGCACATTTCGACCTTCGATGTGATTGGCTAGGGCTTTGAGTGCCCATCGGATTGCTCTGAGCTCCAGCACGTTGATGTGTAGGAGACTCTCCTCATGAGACCAGAGGCAGTGGACCTTTATGTGATTCATATGGGCTCCAGGCCCCGTGAGGGATGCGTCGGTGGTAATGAACCTTTCCGGTTGCGGTGGGTCGAAGGGCATGCCGATCAGCAAGTGAGACGAATCTGTCCACCATTGGAGCTCTGTGAGGATCTCTGACGGAATGGTCACTCTCCGAGACAGAGGGTGATAGGCCGGGGTATAGACCTTGGCGAGCCACTGCTGTAAAGGTCGAAGGTGGAGGCGGGCATGTGGAGTCATGAGGCCCTGAAGATGAAGGAAGAAGCGGATCAGTCTGGTAGGTCGGGTTGCTATGGCTGAAAACGTGGACAGTATGTTGCAGTATCTTTCTGTTGGTAGGTAAGCTCTCGAGTGTACGGTGTCCAGGACTGCACCGATGAATTGGAGCCTTTGAGGGTATCAAATGAGACTTCTTGTGATTGATGATGAAGCCCAGGGTCGTTAGGAGATGTAGCGTCTTGTGTAAATGGTCTATCAGTGTGTGTCTGCAAGATGCTGCAAGCAGCCAATCGTCCAGGTATGGGAATACCCTCACCTTCATAGTCCTTAAATGAGCTGCTACCACTGCTATGCATTTGATGAAGACCCTTGGGGCTGTCGAAAGTCCAAACGGTAGGACCGAGTATTGGTAGTGTCCTACAAGAAAATGCAAGTATCTTCTGTGAGCAACGTTAATAGAGATATGGAAGCAAGTGTCCTTAAGTTCAAGGGAGGCCAACCAGCCGCCTTGTTGAAGGCCAAGGAAAATAATAGGGAGAGAGGTCATACAGAATTTAAATTTTTTAATGAACTTATTAAGACGGCGAAGGTCTAGGATGGGCCTGAACCCTTTGTCTTTTGGGGGGACTAGGAAGTAGCTAGAGTAAAAGTCTGTGTTTCATTCAGGAGGAGGGACTTCCTCTATGGCCCCTTTGGCCAGAAGCGCCTGAATTTCCAAAAGAATTTGAGAATTGGGGTGGGGTGGGGAATCCCAGGAGGGATGGGGAGGGGAGTCAGGGGGAAGAGTGTGGAATTGAATGGAGCAGCCACGCTCTACTATTTCCCTAACCCATCGATCAGAGGTGAGGGAGGCCCAAAGGTGGTAGAAGGGTCGGAGACAGTTGTGAAAAGTAGGACGCCACTCAAGTTCTCCCTTGATCTCAGTTGGCCTAAAAACGCTGCTTGGGTGTAGGCCCCACTGACAGGGGGTGGAGGATCTACCTCTGCCCTTCTGTTTGGAGAATTTCTTCTGAGGTTGTGCTGTAGAGGGTTGAGAGTGTTGGTATTGGGAGGAATACCGTCTGTTAGCCTGATAGGAAAATTGAGGGTATTGTCTGGCCTGGTAAGAGTATGGGGTGGAGGTCTGGTAGAAAGGCCACTTTCTAGCAGACCTGATTACACCTGTAGACCTGGTGGTTTGGCACATTTCCTTGACTTTTTTCAAGGTATCATCGGTAGAGGCAGCAAAGAGTCCCTCCCCATCGAAGGGAAGATCCTCAATACGGGTCTTGTTCTCGGGGGCCAAGGTGGTGGAGCGAAGCCACGCGTGCCATCTAAGGGTGATAGCCGAAGCCATGCCTCTTATATTAGAGTCGGCAATGTGCATGTTAGATGTTAGCTGGAATTGAGCTATCTGCATGCCTTCCTTTTGCAGGGCCAGGATCTGGGCCGGGTCAGTGGCTCTACTTAACTGTGACCACAGCCAATGCTGATATCCACAGAGAGCGGAGCCATAATTGGCTGCTCGCAGGAAGAGAGTCTCCGAAGAGAAGATGTTCCTGCCCAGTACATCTAGCTGCCTCCCCTCTCTGTCTGCAGAGGAAGTTTGTATGCCACCAGCCCTAGATTTTAGAGAGGTCGCGGCTATAACGAGGGAGTTAGGGGCTTGGTGTCTATAGAACATGGCCGCCCCTTCCCTGGGAATTGCATATAGCGAGTCCGCCAGCTTGTTAGTAGGCTGGGCGGAGGAGGGCTTGGCCCAAACTGTCTTAGCAGGTTCCAGGCGTTGCTCTAGCATGGGAATCATGATTTGGCCAGAATCGCCAGATCCCAGAATGCCGAATATGGGTCCTGATTGGGCCTTTTTGACGAACCTCGTAGGAAGCTTGGGGAGGGCGGCTACCATGCACCGTAACATGGCCTGGAAGGCCTTGCTGTCTTCGGTGGAACAGGAGAGCCTTGGTTCAGAAATAGTGTCAGGGGGTGGTGGGGAGATAGTTTCATCCTCATCAATTTGAGAGGATGAGGAAGAAACGGAGGTCGATCGCTCAGAAGGAGCCTCAACATCGGTGGGGATGGCAGGAGTGGTAGCCGTGATGGGGTTAGCCGTGGGCGGCTGCGGGATTCCCAGGAGCGTGCTAAGAAGAGAAGGTTCCCTGGGTGGGTCTAACCTTGCCTCCACTCCGCTCAGCTGCTGCGGTTCCATTCGGAGCTCTGGTACCGATCCATGATGTTTTCCCCGAGTCTGTTGTAGCCCCGACAGAGCAGGGCAGTACTGCGGTGAATCTGGGGCTCTGGATACCATTGCTGATGGTTGCATCCGTGTCGGTGCTGGAAGCCTGTATCGGTGGCTAGAACGAGCCTGTTCCTGTTCGAAGAGGAGGAAGTCTGTACTAGACGGGTAAGGAGACCTGCTCCGAGAGCGGTAGCGAGAGTCCCAGTGTTCATAGCCATGGCAGCGGCTTAAGTCCTCCGAGTGGTACCATGTGTCTCGGTGTGGAGAGCAGCAGGGGGATCGGGAGCGTAGGTCTCTGTGGAATCGGAGCTGCGGGTCGGCATACTCCCTTTGAGATGAAAAAACCTGCCTCCCTGGGTTCCTGTCTCGGTGACCTGGAATGGGAGTGATGTGTCCGCTGGGGGTGCACATAGGGAGAGGTACGCGAGTGACTGTGCGGGATCATCTGTCGTGGCGGTACCGGGCTACGGTGGTGTGGCTGCGGTACAGGGCTTCGATCCCTTATCTGTGGTACCAGGCTATGATTACTTGACTGCGGTACCGGGGTCCACTCTCTTGGTCGTGGCACTGGACTTCGATCCCTTGGCCTCGGGTGGGAGCTTGGTCTTCCGGTGCTCTCGGGTGCGTCGGAGCTGGCTCCGAGAAAATTGTGTGCACCTCTAGGGTCCGGGGATAGTCGTATCCGCGCTGAGCGACCGCTTCTTTTTCTTGCGGTGCTCTCCCTGTTGTTTGGATCGCTTCTCCTTGGTGCCTGGAGTAGCGGTACCGGTGCCGGTGCCGGGTGCGCTCTGTACCACTGGTACGGGCGGAACCGGGGTCCCAGTTGCCCCCTCCGTGGAGTGTGGAGAAACGGCCCGTGGTACGGCCGGTGGCTCCATGGGGGGACGGCGCTCGGTTGAGAGGGACAGGGGTCCTTCCTCACCCCCCTGGAGTGCTCTCTTGGTGAGGAGCTCCTGCAGCCTCAGAGCACGCGCCTTCTTCGCTCGGGAGGAGAGGAGCGCACAGTGTGAGCAAGCCCTTGTGCTATGCGCTTCCCCAAGGCAGGAAAAGCAGAGATCGTGGGTGTCGCTCACCGAGAGTGTAGCTGGGGCAGGAGGTGCACCGCCTGAAGCCCGGTTGTTTGGGCATGCTTTGGGGAGTTGGCGGTAAGTCCCAGGGGGGGGACCCCTCAGGGTGGGACAGGGCCATGCTACCAATCTAACTATGTTCTTTACGTTTTTCTAGCCATGGAAGAATTGAAGGATTTACCAGAGAAGAAGTTCCCTTCTGTACAGTAAATGCTGATGCGTGCTGAACAGCATGGAGGTCTTCCAAACTTGACGCAGTTGGAAGGAACTGAGGCGGCGAGGGTTCCGCCCCCTTTTATAGACGCCCGCTCTTATACGATCTGGAGCCCGCGCTTTCTCCTGAGTGGGAGGGGGGGAGGGACGGAGCCCTCACCTTGGTTCTAGATCTTTCCAGGCCTCTATTCTCGGAGCAGGAAGTGAATCCCAATAGTGAGAATCGCAGAGATGCTCGAAGAAGAACCATGTGTTCTGCATTTTTATCTGTTTTCAAAATATTAGTATAATACATGTGACTTTGGCTCAGTGAAGTGGACATGGCTACCTATAATGTCTTACTTACACCAACAGGGAGTTGGCTTTCTGCCAATAAATCTGGTAGATGGAAAGAAAGTTGCTGAATTGAGCAAACATAGCATGATATGCAATATTTTCAGACTCTCTTTAGAAATGCATACTGTTAATGGGCAAGTCTAGGATTGGAAGCACCCCTTTAAAAGAATGATAGCTGCTCCAGGGCATGTTGAGAAATGTGGTCCCCAGAGGATAGCCTAAAGTTTGGATGTCAGGCCTATAATGACAGAAGGTCAGATGGCTAGCCCTCAGCACCAAAAAGCTGAGATGCTCAGAGAGAAAAATCCACTAGGGAAGAATGACTGAGGGAGAGAAAGAAGGAACATGGAAGCCTAGCTCTGTGCCATCAGTGTAAGAAATGTCTGCAGTGGAGTAAGACTGCATAATGGGAAGAAGGAACTGTTTGAGAACCAACAGTGGGAAACAATAATGGGAGACAGAGTCTGGGTAGAAGCGAGAACCCTGCCCTATCTGGAAACCATGAAGGTCTGCTCGAGTTTGCTTAGATATCTGAAGCCTGGAGATTATACAGCATATGCGGGCACTTAGGTTAGGGTCCAAAAAAGGGGATTAATTAAGAGGAGGAACTCACTAATGTGGAACAGTTTATTTTCTTTATTGGTGCACCAGGGCGTACAAAAAATAAAACCTATGTTGAGTTACATTGGCAGTCAAATATGTATTTCATCAGGCTAATTTAAATGTATTCAAGTTAATAACATATTTTTGGTCCCTTCTTTTCCTAGCATTACAGCATTGCCTCCCCTTCCCTGCATCGAGTTATCTTTTTTTAGTGAAGACTGAAGGAAAGTAGACACTGAACAATTTGGCCTTCGCCGTGTCTTCTGTTAAGAGCTTCCCTTTCCTGCTGAAGGGACTTAGTTTCCTTCATCTTCCTTTTACTTCTAATGTACTTGTATGTAGCAGGGAGTGTACATGTTGTGTTGACATACTGCTATCACAATAAAGTTTTGATGATGATGATGTAGCAGGGAGCAAGCTACTTGGGCTGTGTTTAAGATGGTAGCACTAGTAGCCTAGTGCAGGCACTCGCAAAGTTCCAGGCACCACATAGAGTAAGGCTGCACTACATAGTAAAAAACAATTTTACAAATATTTCCGAGTTTCCACTCTGAGTGTTTCTCCGGTCATGGGCCAGGTCCATCCCGGGGCCTCAGGGGAATTGGTCCTAAGACTACCAAGACTGGCTTCCCTGCAAGCCCTCTCTGACTGTGGGGCTCAGGCCATAGCATCAACTTGCCTGCTTAAGGCCTAACTTTGGATACCATTACCTTCTGATTTTATAATTCATGGGACCTTCTTTGTTAGGTTTGTTAAAATTTGTTACGTTGAAGTCCATCATGCTCATCCTGCTTTTCTCTCTTTACATTCCTTAACATAATTTTGAAAATTTCAGATACTAGAGTTATTTAATTTTGGTATGTTATTATTCCAAAGGGGACTATCTCATGACAGATTTATTTGATGAGAATAATATTTATGAAACTTTAATGAACAGAAGTCCTGAAAAGGAATAAAAGAATTGCTTTATTGGGTCATCTATCATGATGCCCAGTCTCCCAGAGTAGTCAGTACTGGAAGCTTCAGAAGAACAAGAGCAGGGCATATATGGTATAAACCATCCACTGTCATTCACTCTCAGCTTCCAGCAGTCAGAGTTCTGGGGACCCTGAGCATGAGGTTGCATTGCTAACCATCTTGGCTAATAGCTGTCGATGGTCTTCTCTTCCATGAGTTTATTTTACAGTATAAGTATAAGTGTAAGTATAATATCCAGAAAACTGGAACACCATAGGGTACAAATCTTTGATAACTGCATATCAGTAAGTGGAGAGATAGCGTTAATCCCCGCCCCCCTCCCCTGCACTAAAACTCAGCATGTCAATTCTTTGGGGTATTCCATCCTCTCTCCACAATTTTAAGAAAGCATGCAACTGCTTTGGTTTTATCTAAGTCTCTTGCTGCAAGCAGAACCATCATCTTGTTATCTGCTGAGGGAGAGGGATTCTGAAACAAGGGTTCCAAACAAACACTTCTGAGATCTCTATATCGAGGGCAGCGGAACAACACATGGAACATAGTCTCAATTTCATGAAGCTCACATGAGCAGATTCTGTTTAGGTTCAATCTCTTTGAAACTGCAATAGTACGAGGAAGAAGAGATCATACACCTTATCATAATTTCCTATTCACTTTCTCCAACCATTCATGATTTTATAGACTTTATTTATTTATAAAGTTTTACCCCTGCCCTTCTCTGAAGACTCAGGACTTGTATCATATTTCTCCTCAACAATCTTTCATCTACAATGAAGAGCCCTAATTTGTGTGGTGTTTTTAGACAGCTGAATTTATGATGGAAATATTTCAATCAGATAAGGAATTCAGTTCACATGTTTTGGGTGAATGAGTTGGCGATTTAAAAATATTTTGATTCCATTTTTTTGCCACCAGCCTTATTGATACAAAGACTTGGTTGATAACTGGATTAATGACAGCAAAGAAAGTCAGAATGAAAATCTGGAGGGCAATACTACTTCATCTAAAGCAGAATGGTTTATATTCCTGCATTCCATTGCTTCATCTAAGATAAGCAAGAATAGAGAGTGCTTATTTGATGACATCTGGAAGCTGTTTACAGATTATTACTGACATTATATGCAATGCACATTTTTAAAAGCTTGTCACTGTATGATTTAGTTTAGTATCTAATACGATCTGTCAATAAAGCTGATGTTACTCCTTAAAATGCCTTGTAATTTGATGTCATCTTGTACTTATAGGTAAAAGTCAGCATGCGTTGGAGCAGAGATTTCGTGATTTTGGTCTTTGTCTTTTTTTAAATAGGTTTAGGTATGACATTCTTTAAATTAAAATTTAAAGAATGAGAGATTTGGGTGTCATCACCATACTGATGGCACTTCACTCCAAATCTCCAATCTCACCCAGGGGCCTTAGATACACATTGAATAGGAGTGGAAACAAGATGGAACCCTGACGGACCGCACAAGCGAGCTCCCAAGAGGATGATGAACCATCACCCATTATCATCCTCTGGGGTCTTCCAGTCAGGAATGAGCAGAGCCATTCAGGAGCAATCCTGCACATCTCTGCAAGGTCCCACAACCATGTCAACACTACCCCATGATCAATCGTATCAAAGGCTGCCGAAAGTTCTAACAATATCAACAGGGTACAATTCCTCCTGTCAATTTCCAAGTGGAGATCATCAACCAAGGCCACAAGCACAGTCTCAGTGCCATGCTCAGGGCAAAACCCTGACCAACATGGTACCAAAATAGCATCAAGATGTAGATATGGGGTGGATATGGGGATCGTTTTTTAAATTTATTGATGAAGCTGTCTTTTTATATATTGTTTTTATGAATTTTATCATATTGTTGTAAGCCGCCCCAAGATGCCGTAGGTATGAGGGGGCGGCTAAAAAAGATTTAGAAATGAATAAATAAATAAATAAATAAATGTGTCTTTAGCTGCGAGGTAACCACCCATTTGATAACCTGTTTTTAGAGATGTGGTGATAGCTGGCAAGGGAGTCAACACCAAGAGATGGTTTCTTGAGCAGGGGATGGACAATCGCAATTTTGAGGTCATTGGGCACCCTGGCCTCCTGAAGGGAGGCACTGACAATCCTAGCCAGCAATGGCGCCAGTGTCTCCCAATTAGTTTTCACGAGCTAGGACGGGCATGGATCCAGTTCACAACTGGTCGCTTGCATGACTCCAAGCACAGTCTCCACATTGGTGGGTGAGACTAATTGAAACCGAGACAAGCAAACTGGACAAGACCAAGCCTTCCCAACCCCAAATTCTGATTCTGCACCCAAACTAGCAGTGCCAAGTTGAGCAAAAAATGAGTAAATTTATCTGCAAAGTAGATGGCAAACTCAACACAGCAGGCAGCTAATGACTAACTCCAGTGGGAATAGTGAGGTCTTAAATAAGCTAACACCACCTGGAAGAGCTCCGCTGAACGGCACTTTGCAGATGCTATGGTGCCAGTGAAGAAAGCTTTCTTCACTGCTGCCACAAGCCATGCATAGTCTTTCAAAAGAGTCTATGCTGCAGTTGGTCAGCTTTGGTGCAAGTTGAGCATCATCTGCTCTCTGTCTGCCCACTTGCTTAAGCAGCCTCAGGTCCTCTGTATTCCAGGGAGACCTGTGCTACTGCCATGGAGGAAATGGATGCCTGGGTGCCACTGTGTCAATGGCCTGGGTCAGCATACCATACCACAGACCCATAAAGGAAGTCTTCCAGACCATCATCAGGGAGGCCATCAAGGTCAGTGGGTAAAACCGCTCGAGAGACGGACCTTCCTCTCTAATCCAACACCCCGACGGGAGCAAAGGAGGGCAGGGATCTGGGCCCTCAGAAGGCAACGGCCTGACCATGTCAACTGTGTTCAGACCCCATTTCCAGGCTGATGCAGAACAAAAGATTCAACTTGTGTCAGGCCAGATATTATCTGGGATAGGCCCATGGTTGTCATGGCAGCCATGGACTCCTGCTTTGCTACTGAAAGGCTGGCCTCAGCGTGAATGTTGAAATCACCCAAGACAATACATCTGGGTGATTTCAACACCACCTCTGAGACCAGCCTGGCTAGAACCGTCAGGGAGACTGCCGTGCAGTTGGGTGGTTGGTAGACCAGTATAATTTCCAATCTATCCCAGGCCTCGAACACTAGGTAGACACACTCTATGTTGGACAAGTCAGACACTGTATCCCTTCGACAGATGAGATTATCTTTATAGGCCACCGCCACTCCACCTAGACTAATGCTGCACCGAGTACCCAGCTGGCACCATCTGGGCCAACAAAGGCCCAGAAGCCTCATCTACCAGGTCCGGTAATGCATATATCAACCAGTCTGTCTCCGTGAAAATGCAGCATGATGCTGAAACACAACTGCCCAAAGATCAAGTTAAGAACACACAGACATTAATTTTTTAAACTTTAATTTATACTTTGAACTAGGTTTAATCTGCATCAAACATGGACCTGTGCACTGGTTGAAACTGGTCAACAATGAGATTCCAGCTAATAATTACTGTACAAACAACAAAACAACATGATGAGAAAACAATCATACACAAACCAGACAGATGAGTAAACATTTACAGATAGAAAGGTAGTTTACATCCCATATAGTAAATAGGCATTTCAATTGTCTGAATAGCTATTACTTTTTCTCCACCATTTTAGCTCCAAAAAGCAAAAGCTTACATATGATAATGCTTCACAAAAACAGGTGCACAAGTCACAGACATATTTGTTATTCTCAAGACTCCACAAATATATTTGCCACTCTCAAGACTTTTCTATTCCCTGATGACTGTGAATGTCATATTGCTACAGTAGCCATGCATCCACCATCAACACTGATTTAATTCTAGATTAGTTATAGAGTAGTCTTTTATTCATCAAGGTCATCTCTTGATGGTTGCACAAGCTTAGATAAATCAGGTGTTAAGCAGGCACATCTCCAAGGAACCTAGAAATTCTCTCATCTGCAGTCCTCAGCATATCTTATTATTTATTGCCAAAGAAATGACTGATTAATTTTGTCATCTTTGCTCTGTGTTTTTTGCTCGGCTGAAGCTGCCTGCCTTCTTCTGCAATGCCTGATCAGACCTATTTAAGTTGATGCCTTTGATCGTAGACACAGAGGAGCTTGCTGACTTAGGCTTTGACTAAACATTCCTCCACTGCAATATTTATGTGCAAAACCCTAAATGATAACTGACAGTCAATGCAGATAACAAAAACTTAGATTTTTCTACTGTTACACAGATATTCCAAATAGTATACATTGTATTAGAATGATCAGTCTAGAATTAATGATATAATTAATATAAGATTCTATTAAAAAAAAAAAAAGGAAAAAAAATCCACAAGTTTTTAAAGCCAATAGACTATCTTCAACCCCCCCAAAATAAATAACAAAAATCCAGGCTAAGGAATACATCTCCTAAAATATGGAAAGTTACTTTAAAAAAAAAAAAAAAAAGCATTTAAATTCTGAATTGTGATTTTTTATTTTGAAGTTGACAGTAATTTTACTATTAAACTATTCAGAACATAAAATTATGAAAATAACAGTAATGAAAAAACAGTAATGAAAGTTAAGCCCCATGGAAAAAATTCTGTGCCTCCAGCTCTTTATTAATCACATTCCAGCACCAAAGGCTGAAAGTACATCAAACTGCACCAAATCCTTTTCACATGACAACCTCATAAATTATTCAACTCATTAGTATCACCAAGAGGCATAAAAATAACATCAGTGTTAAGGATGTTTTCTTGCAGAGAAAGGTCAACTAAAAGTTTTAATATTAAAATCCATAAGCACAAGTCTCTGAAAAGTAAGTACATCAAGGTAAAGTCTATGGGTTTTAAAGTAAAATGCAAGCTCTTTTAAATTTCTCTAGAATGCTGTGACTTAGTTTTTATATGAAAAAGCTGTATTTCAGATATATGTAATGGTACAAGATAGATAATGTTCATCTACTGTAATTTGAAACATAACCAGTGTGAGTATAGTGTGTCTCTCTCTTCAGTTTTATTTATTGCAATTAACTAAATTGCAATAACTGGTGAACTAGTGTATACTTCTGTATTGTTGTATATACACTAGGGTTCGATAATGTATGCTGGATTATGTGGACGTTTGAGATTATTATTTTTTGTCTCTTAATTCTACTCTTCGTTCAGCAAGGCCTCTGCCCTCTCTATGCTGGACTGTACAACCTATGAACTAGATTAAAAATAGCATCTATTTTATTCACTGAACTATGCTGAAGCTCACACAATGAGAAACATTTCTTGCCACAGTTAAAACTTAATTTTAATCAAGTAGCAAGGTATTTCCAAGTTTCCTTTTAGTTACACAACAGCACTGCTGTTGTTTTCTGTGGTAGCTTATAAGGGAGATGAAAGGAAAGACAATTATTTTGTACTACAACAGATTGAAACAAAGTCAATTAAAGCAAATGCTACCATTAATTACTGTGATGCACAATGAGGTGCGAAGAGCCAAATATTCAGTTTGAAATTTAGTTTCACTTACTGCTGCAATAATATAGGAGTTTTAAATGTTTAATTACTAAAAACAATAGGGCTCTCAAAAGGTTGTATTAGGGTCAACTGGAGCACAAGGCTGAATAGCATCAGTACTGGATGCTTCAGAGGATGGGGCAAAAAACCTACCTCCTTTTCTCAAATCTGTAATACTACAATATTTAATCAAATATATTTACTATAATATTGTAACACTACAATAAAATACCAATATTTAAAAAGGTCTCCAGAGGTGATCCTGAAAACTACAGTTTAGCGAGCGTGATGCTGGTGCCAGGGCAAACTGGTGGAAACTGTCGTTAAGAACAGAATTACTGGGCATATTGATAAACGCGACATAATGGGGAAGAGTCAACGTGGATTTAGCAAAGGAATGTCGTGCCTCACTAATCTACTGGAATTTTCTGAGGGTGTAAATAAACATATAGATAAGGGTGAGCTGGTGGACAGTGAATCTGGATTATCAGAAAGTGATAAGGTCCCTCACAAGAGACTCTTCAGGAAATGAAATAGTCATGGGATGGGAAGCAGTGTCCTATTGTGGATTGGTAATTTAAAGGACAGGAAACAAAGTAGGACTAAATGGTCAGTTTTCACAATGGTGAGAAGTAAATAGTGGTGTGCTCGAGAGATCTGTACTGGGACTGGTGTTTAACATATTCATTAATGATCTGGGAAATAAAGTAAAGAGTGAGGTGATCAAATTTTCAGATGACACAAAGTTATTCAAGGATGTAAAAATCCAAGTGGACTGCAAAGAATTGCAGGAGGATCTTGACTTGGCATCAAAATGGCAGATGAAGTTTAATGTGGCCAATTGCAAAGTGATACACATAGGGAAAAATAATCCAAACTATATGTACACAATGCTGGATTCTAAATTAGGAGTTACCATTCAGGAAAAGGATCTTGGAGTCATTGTAGACAATACATGGAAATCCTGAGCTCAGTGTGCAGCAGGAGTCAAAAAAGCAAACAGAATGTTAGGAATTATTTGGAAAGGGATAGAGAATAAAATTGAAAATATAATGCCTTAAATCTATGGTGTGACCACACCTTGAATATTGTGTTTAGTTCTGATTGCGCTATCTTAAAAAAGTTATAGTACAACTAGAAAAGGTACAGAAAAGGGCAATAAAAATGATAAAGGGTGTGGAACGGCTTTTGCATGAGGAGAGGCTTGATAGGTTAGGGCTATCAGATTTGGGAAGACTTGACTGAGAGGGGATATGATAGAAGTTTATAAAAACATGAGCAATGGGGAATGAATGAATGGGGAGTGGTTATTTACCCTGTCAAATAATACTAGAACTAGAGGACACTTCAACTAACTGGCAGCAGATTTAAAACAAATAAAAGTATTTTTTTCCACTCAAAGCACAATTACCTTTTGGAATTTTTTTGCCAGAAGAAGTGATCAAGGCCAGTAGTATAGCTGGGTTTAAAAAAGGACTGGATAAGATCTTGGAGGGTAGGTTCATTATCGGCTATTAGTCAAGTGGTTATGGGGAACCTAACCTCTTATTCTCGGGAGCTGGGAGTGAACAACAGGCAATGTATCGCCCCATTGTGACTTGTTCACTATGTCTCCCTAGAGACTGAGAGTTGCCACTGTGAGACAGGATCCTGAGCTTGATGGGACTACCAGTCTAACCCAGTATGGCATTTCTTATGTTATGTTTTTATGTTACACCATGGGAAAAAAAATACTTCTCAGCTGTTGATCAATGTATGCCTCAACACATTAACAATGAATAAATATTCTACCTTACATACAGATCAGACCATACCACTTTTGTCATAGTTGGATCATTACCTCCTGAAGGCCCAGATCCCAGCCTTCCTATGCCCTTGTCAGGATGATGGACTGGCTAGGTTGGTCCACCTCTGGAGACAGATGGACCCAATTTGTTTTCAGAATTCTCCGGGGGATATAATTCTCTGACTGACAGCTGCTCTGTTAATGACCTGGTCTCTTTGTTGTATGACATCTTGACAATGGCCATTGACACGGTTGCACTCAGGCATCCGCTGCCACTGCTTGGTCAGCACAGGTCCCCTTGGTTTACTAAAAACCTGAGGTGGCTTAAGCGGGAAGGTTAGAGCGCAGGTGGCACTCGACTCACGCTAAAGTCAACCGATTGTGGCATAGATCATTTTTGAAGGACTATGCCATGGCTGTGATGGTGGCGAAGGAAGTTTTCTCCTCTGCTATCATAGCGTCTGCAAAGTCTCATCCAGAAGAATTGTTCCGGGTGGTGAGGGGCCTGGTTAACCTGGCCTATCTCCACCATGAAATAGAGTCATCTGTTGCCTGCTGTGACATTTTTATTAATTACTTTGCAGACAAAATTGCTTGTATTCACCACGACGTAGGTGCTACTGTTTTATTTATTTTAATTTTATTTATTTTCAAAATGTATATCCCGCTTTCTCCTGCCACAGGCGGCCCAAAGTGGCTAACAATACATATAATATACTAAAAACATTTCAATTCAATTAAAAAAACAACAATTCAACAATAAAGTAAGACAACCATAAAACACCCCTATACCACCCTCCCTAACCCCCCATCCTACCCTTCTCCCTCGCCAAATGCCTGATGGAACACCCAGGTTTTGGAGTTCCTGCGGAAGGCCGGGAGGTCTGGGGCTAACTGTGCCTCCACCGGGACGGAATTCCAAAAGGCATGGTGTGGCCACCGAGAACACCCTATTCTCTGTGGCCTCCTGGAGAACCCGGGGGACCTCTAACAAGGCACCCCCAGATGACCGCAGTGGCTGATCTAAGGCCCGGGGGGGGTGAGGTGGTCTCGCAAATAAGCAGGGCCCAGACCGTGTAAGGCTTTATAGGTTAAAACCAGCACTTTGAATCGGGCCTGGAAGACTATTGGCAGCCAGTGCAGAGATCGGAGCACTGGTGTAATGTGTTCCCAGCGGCCCAACCCCACCAGGAGCCAGGCTGCCGCATTCGTACCAACAACTGCAGAGTCAGAGTTTGGGGTTATGGAAGCTCAGCCTAGTCTTGTTTATTTGGATCAGTTTCAATTTGTATCGCCCACCGATGTGAGGGAGGTGCTTGAGGGCAACCAGTTGTGAATTAGATCCTTGCCTGTCCTAGCTGGTGAAAGCCAGTTCGGAGATGTTGGGGCTGCTGTTGACTGAGGTTGTCAATGTCTCCCTTTGGGAGGGGAGGGTGTTGGACAGCTTTAAAATTTCAGCAGTCCTCCCCCTGCTTAAGAAACCATTTTTGGACACTGACTCCCCAGCCAGCTAATAGCCTGTCTCTAACCTTCTCTTTTTAAGGAAGGTTACTTAACGGGTGGTTGCCCAATGGCAGTTCCAGGCACATCTCAATGCTGTTGGATTCCTGGACCCATTTCAGTCAGGTTTTCATTCTGGGTATTGCATGGACACTGCACTTGTGGCTTTGGTTAATGACTTGAACCTGGAGATAGACAAGGGGAATTCTACCTTGTTGATCTTATTAGATCTTTCAGTGACCTTTGATACAGCTGATCATGAGGTGTTGTTGGTATGACTGCAGGACCTGGCGGGGGTGCACAGGACCCCTCTTGAGTGGTTCTGCTCTTTCCTGTGAGGGAGGTTCCAGTGGTAGTGATGGTTCTGTTCTGTCCCCACTCTTGTTCAATGTGTATTTGAGGCCGCTGGGCAAGGTCATTCAGAGGTTTGGGATGAGTTATCATCAATATGCTGATGATATCAGATCTACCTCTCTTTTTCATTCAACCTAGGCCCTGTAGTCTCAGTGCTTACCCGATGCCTGGCTGCTTTCAGGGACTGGATGAGGGAGAGCTGATTGAAACTGAATCCTGAAAAGATTCAGTGATGATGATGGTTGGCCAGTCTTGCAACTGGTGCAGAACAGAGCAGCTCAGTTCCTTTTGGGGAGAAATGTTTACTGACATATTTCACCATTTGCAGAAATTTATTTTTAGATATTAAAGGTATGACTAGAGAAAGATGAGCAGCACAATCCTGCAGCCATTTGGTGTCAGCAATAGTTCTTTGAACCAACATGAGTCCCATTTACTTCAGTGGGACTCACTTTGGTGTCAAACAGCTGTAGAATTGTACTCTAAATATGTACAACTGGCTGTACTGAATCTGTATGGATAAATACATCATGAAGTCTTAAAAGGACACATTGTGTTATAACGTTCTACTGGACTATCAGTAGCATCATATCATGCAGGAGAATCAGATTTGTGTCCTTGTGCTATTCTCTAAGTCTTAGAGTTGACCGGCTCGGAATGCATGAAAGGTGTGCAGCTGAAAGAAATTTTCCAGTCCATTAATAATGGGTCTATGAGGTTCTGAGGGAATTCCTGTCCAGTTTTCTACAGCTAAGATACAAGACCTGGAAGCCATAGAATTGTAAGAAGAAAGCCTGAGATGATCCACAGAACTCCAATGCAAACAGTGGACACCCCATTAAGCAATAAAAGCAGACAAAACCTTCATCAAAAAGGCACATTTTTTATATATGATGAAAATATTATGAAGATTTTAAAAGGAAGACCTATAGAAAAGAAGCAGTTACTGACCATATTCCACTGCAGCTTTGAGGAGAGCATCAGAATGAGTGGATCCAAAAGCATTGCGAACAAACCGTCTCCGCCGGCGCAGATCGTCTTCCCAATAATCCAAGCGCCAGAAGTCATGCAATTGGCTAAGAAAAAGAAAACACACATGAGCACCTAAGTTCTCTCACACACACTCCATATATTCAGTGACATTAAAGATACAATGCCACCAAAAATATATATTAAAAATTTGTGTAATGTTCCAATATTGCTTTATAGTTGCAGTGAGACATTCCTGGTTTCGGGTTGAGCTCTGCTGTCTCAAAATTTTCTGCCGTCTGCTAAAAACATTAATCAAAGTGAGCCCATTAAGAAATGCAGCATCAAATTACAAGTATTAATGGCACAGCTTGCTTTCTTTTACAGTGTTTTTAACAAGGCTTGTAAATCATAGAATGGACCTCAGTGCAAATAGTTTGCAACTTAATGACTATGGTCCCTTAGCAGACTGAATTTAGAAGTATAAAATATTGCCCACTTGAATTTTGTGGAACTATGATTAAACTAATGTGCTGAAATATTCATTGAAATAATTCCCTGCTGCCCCCAGCAACCTGAGAAAATTGCAATTTTATTCATTATTAATAACACTGAATTAGAGTTGCAAAAAAATTCCACCATGTGGTAATTGTCTTGGTAAATTATTATTCCAACACTAACGGAGTCCTTGGATGATTTTATAGCTTCCAGCTAATACAAGACATTAACAACCATGGTCATCTTCATGTTACATTGCAGTTTTGCATTCAAAACCAATATTAAAGTTCCACGGAGTGACTCAAACCGTTACTAATCTGCATCCAACTAAAAATGCAAATGCCATGCCATTATTTGGTGTTCAATTTTACTTAATTACAAAATTATTAAATATTGAATAGACTAGACCTCCTGTAAACATTCAAACAATGTTAATACTAACATTCTAAGAAAATATTTTGCAAACCTCTAAAATGTTATGTGGAGGGACAAAATAAGATGTTTTGGGCAAGACCATGCTACTGTTGCTCAGAGTGCTAGGAGACAACAGATTGAGAAGACCCATGTTACACCCTTATATAGGCTGTTGGACATGCTTACCCTTACATTTTTGGCATTTTCACACAAGACACTCCACACCACCACCACCCGCCACCACTGTTACAGGGCACCCCATCTGCAGTGTTGCCCTATGGGTACCCTGTAACATGTATAGTGGGTGGGTAGTGGGTAGGGAGTGTCTTGTGTGAAAATGCCCTAATTTAGTGGTTGGTTGGTGCAGTGGGATCTGATCCCATTTTGGGGAAGCATAACTGTGTTCTTAGTATTAGACTCCCATAGGGTGCTAATAGACGTAACACTTGCCATTGTGGTACAGGTGGCAAAGAGGGTTTTGGCAGGGCCCTTTCATAGTTGCACTCCACCAACCTTCACCCATCAGAATGAGTTAGGAGCTAGAGATAACTTGTCAAAAACCAGAGCTCCCACCTAATAGCTGGTACAATGGAAGGGGGGGATCATGGGGCAACCACAGCACTTTCCAGAAGCAGTGGAGGTGGTAGCAGGGTCTGGGAACTCAAGAACATAAGAAGTGCCATACTGAGTCAGACCAACGGTGCATCAAGCCCAGCATCCTGTCCTCCGACAGTGATCAATCTCGATCACAAGGGAGAAGAACCAACAGTCACAATGGGAAATCCGTTTCTCTTTGTTCACTCCCAGCTTCAGATAGTAAGGAGTTCATCCCGTAAGCTACTTGGTTAACAGCCATTAATGGACCTACTCTCTAAGAACATAAACCCAGCTATACTACTGGCCTTGACAACGTCCTCTGGTAACAAATTCCATAAGTTAATTATGCATTGAGTGAAAAAGTACTTCCTTTTATTTGTTTTAAACCTGTCGGCAGCTAGTTTCATGGAGTGTCTCTGAGTTCTAGTACTATTTGAGAGGGTAAATAACCATTCCCTATCTACTCATTCCAGACCAATCAAGGTTTTCTAAACCTCTATCATGTTCCCTCTCACTCTTCTCTTCTCCAAGCCGAAGAGACCCAGCTTGTCAAGCCTCTCTTTGTATGGAAGCCATTCTGTACCCTTCCATATCATTCTTGTTGCCTAGTTCAGCAATGTCTTTTTTGAGATGGGGCTGCCAGAACCGCAAACAACATTCCAGGTGCGTTCGCACCATCTATTCGTATAGAGGCAACATGACATGCTCAGTTTTATTCTCTATCCTTTTGCCAATAACTCCTAACATTCTGTTTGCTTCTTTGAGTGCTGCTGCACATTCGGCTGAGGATTTCAGTGTACTGTACACAATTACTCCCAGATCCTTTTCCTGAGTGGTAACTCCTAGCTTAGTAACCCAGCATTGTGTACTCATAGTTTGGATTATTTTTTCCTATGTGCATCATTTTGCATTTGTCCACATTAAATCTCATCTGTCATTTAGATGCTCAACTTGCTGCTGCCTCTGCCACTCCTGGGCAGTGCTTCACCCCACTAGAGCAACCTTTCACCCTCTAGAGCCTCAGGGCCCTGGAAAGTCTTTTGTGGGTCTCTAGAGCCTCAGTCCATTGAAAGCAGATTCAACAAGATTCCTTATGGCCTAAGATTATGCCTTTGTGGCCTGTGGCAGGTGGAGGATCTTCCACACTATTTATTTAATTGCTTATATTCCAAAGAAATAAGGCAGAAATTGATCCTGCCCCTTCTTGCAGGGAGACTGCATTGGGACATCCTTTTTAGGTTGGTCTTTTTGCTGGCAAACCCACAGGAGAGTGTTATGTTGAAAGAGGCTAGTTTAGACCATGCTCTGTTAGTTCAGAGGAGATCATGTGTTGCTGTAACCTATGCCATATACCTTAGTGTATTAGGACACAGTCAGTATTCTGACCACGTATTCCTTTAATTGTGATATGTTATTGGGAATTTTTGTTTACTCAATTTTGTTTTATGTATTTATTTTGTAATTGTATATGGTCTCGACCTATGGTCATGACAAATAAACAAACTGATTGATCTCTCACAAACAAACTTGCACCTCTCCTACAGTTTTTAGTTCTCATCCTGATCCCAGGCACACAGCTCCCTCCTGCCTGGGTGTTGCCCTTCTTTATTGTCTGATAGCAGTGCTTATCCCAAACTTGTTAGAAAAGGTGCCCCACCGAAGCCCTGGCAATGAATAATCATAAACAGCTAGGACAGGGAGCAGCTCTTTCTCCTGTTGGATTAATGAGGTACTAACAACCCCCTTTGTCTGCTAAACTTGGTACTAACATTACACTGGTGGCAAGGCAGTACAAGATAACAAAACCCATTACAGTACTGGGCAAAATGGTACTGTTGGAGCATATGAACTAGTCAAAATGATTATATGCTGCCACCTTTTTTTTAGTTATATTTTTATTGACATCTAGCATCATCTCTACTTCCCATTCTATATTGAACTAGAAGACTTTTATATGCTTTTTAAAAGCCTTAAATTTCTTGATCTAAAGACACATAGTATGAACTAGTATGCTTAATCTGATGCTGGAAAACAAGAAAATTGCCTAACTTAAAAAACTCCAACAACAGTGAGAGAGAGCACGTGTGCACACATATCTAATCTTATTGTTAAAATTAAATAAAATTAAAACACAAGTTAGACTGAAGCCAGGAATCAGCACAAACTATTCCATGTTTTTAGATCTTCATTTTCATCTATAAAGTCTGGACCCCAATACTATATGTTGAAAATGGGAATTACCTAAATTGTATCTAACCTCAGATAGAACAAGATACGCAGTGCCAGGAGGTAAAGCACTATGCTGGAGGGGATGTGGAGAGTGGGGAGACTACATGCACTGTTGGTGGTTATGCAGCAGAGTGCAGGTCTTTTGGAGTAAAATCTGGAAGGTAATAAACCGAGTAGGCTGGGACAATAGTTCCCTTTAGGCCTGAAGTGGCACTTCTGGGTATATTCTTGCATCTATAAAATTACATTGAGCATTAGTCCTATTTTAATGAATAAGCAGTATGTTATGCATAAATAATATTAAAACACATCACTGTGATTAGAAATATTTGGTATTACTGATTAAACTTTTCTAGAGCCAAAAGTGTATTCCCTTCATCAATGGGAGAGATTACTGTAGTGTGTCAAACTATAAGGAAAGGACTATTCTAACTACTTGCATAGAAAATACATTTTAAAGCCCTTTAGTTGAAGAAAAATCACATCTAACATTAATTCTACGATAGCCGAAGTAAGGATTCATGTGAAATTTCTTTGGTGGGGTGGGGGGAAAGCAATTTTTTTTATAAAAAACTTAAAAAAATCAGACAGCAAATATGGAACTGCAAGGAAATAATGATACTATCTTTTCATCTCCAATTCCTACACACCTGTAGAATATTTTATTAAGAAAGTTAATGCTACTTTTAATTTAAAGGCCATGGAAATATAAGTCTCATTAAATTTTAGTTTTGCAGTTGTCCTAGCTCAGTAAAGGGCAATAGGAAATATTAGCAACACTTCCTCTTTGATGCAAGTGTGTAGCTTTCATTTACATTAGCCTTTGTTACCACTGAAAGACTGTTTGCTGGTTTAGAACTAGGAATACACTGGCCTGTATGGTGGGCCACAATGTCCTTGGACGAGGTCATGAGTGGGGATTGCGTGGAGGGTGCAGACTAATATCTGGCGAACACCTAATACATGGGCAGGTGAACACGTACCTGGTGGGTGCTAATGTGGACTATCATCTCTGTTATTTCCACCCACAAATGCAAATATATAGAGGTGCACAGAGATAACAGTGATGGGCAAAGTATAAACTTTTAAATAGGTAAGTGTTCCGAAGTCTGCACTGGCTGCCTATAATTTTCCAGGCACAATCCAAGGTGCTGGTGTTGACCTTTAAAGCCCTAAACAGAAGGGGTGGAAGTTATTTAAATAAATAAATAAATAAATAAATAAACAAACGGTCTGGGCCCCACATATCTGAAGGACTGCCTGTCCTACTATGTTCCAGTTTGACCACTGAAGTCAGCCAGGAGTGCCCTCTTGTAGGTTCCATCTGCTACTCTTGTCCATAGGATGGGGTGTGCAGGAGGGAATTCTCAGTTGCTCCCCCAGTTTTGTCGAACTCCCTTTTCCCCAGAGGTTTATCTGAGCCCAGGGCCTAAGCATCATCTGGAGGCCGTGCAAAACCTTTTTGTTTCAAAAAGTATTTGGCAGGGGTGGGGGGAGATAGGGGTTGGTTGGGAGATTTTGGGCAAGGATGAGGGTTGGAAGAGGGCTTATGGGGTGAAGGTGGTGTAGGGTGGAGTTAGAGGGATGAGGGAAAAGTCTTTTCATCTCCAATTCCTACACACCTGTAGAATATTTTATTCTATTTATTTATATATTTATTTAAATATTTATATATTTATGCCTGTTTCTCATGGGTCCCTTCAACCCTGGCTCCCCCTGCCGTAAGTACCTTCATTCAGATCTTAGTTCCTGCTACACACTATAGTTCCTCCTTTAAGCAGTTCTTAGTACAGTAGTTAGAAAGCTCTCACTCTCGGGGTGAAAACAGACAGGGTCTTTTACCAAAAGAAAAAACCATTCTATGTTGTTCTATGGGGTGTGGCGAGTAAAGGTCTTGGGGCCAAGTGACTGGGAGGTTGGTGTCTGGGCGAGTGGTTGCTCCCCTGAAGTTTAAGCCACGTCCCTTGCCCCTGCTGTGTAACTGACAGGTCCCTCTGAGTGGGATCTGTGTGCGCTGCCGGAGAGCGCTGATCAATTACACCTGGGATTTAGAGGCTTGGTGCTTACCCCCGCCCAACCAGAATACAAGAGCTGGACCTGTGCCTTGCGGCAGTGCCAAAGGCGCGCGCCAAAGGGCGTCGCGCGCAAGGGCGTCGCGCGCAAGGGCTGCGCGCGCAAGGGCTGCGCGCGCAAGGGCTGCGCGCGCAAGGGCGCACCCTTATGTGCGCAACCACAGGCGCTGGCTGAGGGCGGGCTGAGTTTGTTTTTTCTATCTATTCTACTAAATTAGGATATGACTTTTGTAGTATGAACTGCTGTAGGAAAATATAAAGTTCATTGTAAGTGATTTCAGGAGGTGGGGGGTTTGAATATGAAGGCTTTGTTGGTTTTGTGGGTATTAGCCTAATGTAGTAGGAAAGGGAATTCCTCCCTCCTTGTTGGTAATAGGAGGCCAACAAAGGCAATATTTATAGAGTTGTGGGTTAGAACAATCATATCCCAACTATTGTCTTTTGGTAGGCAAGTCATATTTCCGACAAAAGGAAGTGGTAGTTAAAACCATTATGGAGGGGGAAAACAGGGGAACTACATCACTCCTGGAAGCAGTTAAAAAAATGAATACTCAAGTTAAAATAACAAAATATATCACACGTAGAGGGAAGAAACTCAAGCAACTGGGGTTTATGTGTACTTCATCTCCATTGGTTACATCGTCCCATTCGTTACCTACCATTGGGTATTTGGGAAAAGGGGAGGAAACGATGGACAGCCCTAGGATCCTCGCCCAAAGTAATATATTAGATCACCCTCTAAATGAGGGGATAAACCTAACAAAGCCTAGAAATGATTTGGACACTCCCATAAAGGCAAGTCCTATAACAGTGGACTTTAATTTGGGGAATAGTTTTATTACTTTCCTAGAGAGTTACCAACAACTGTCTCCCTCGCAGCAAGTCATTGCAGCTAATTGTCCAAAAATTATTAATTCTCTGATTCACGAGAATTGCTGCTGCAAAATACTTAGACAAACAATTGATAATCTTTCTCTTGAAATAAAAGAGATGGCTGGAGGTATGGACCAGATTAGGTGTACCCTAAAAGGAATTCAAGACTATATACTTGGACAACAGATAGCAAATGTAAAATATTCAGACTGAAAGACCGAAACTAATGCAACATAGGTATACGGTTCAACTTTTTCAGAAACTAACACTGAAGTCTGTTTTTCATCTTGCTAAGTTTTTGTGTGCAGCACAGATAAAAAGGAAGAAGCAGGTGAATCAGAAACAATCATAATATAGACCCTGGATATTAACTTATAACATACTTTATGGGAATCAAAGGGATCTTGAGATAACCCATAAAGGTAAAAGGATGCTGAGTGGTATGTATTGGATGTATTGGATGGTAAATATACCAACAGAGAAATTAAAATATTGTAGGAAGTTGCAGGAAGCTGTATTGTTAACAACGATGTATAAGTTGTATTAATCCCAACAAGATGTTGTATGTTTTCATTTTTTTTTTTTGTATTTGTTTTTGATGTCTTTTGTGCAACAATTTTTGACTTTAAGGCTCATAAATAAAAATTCATTCATGTTGTTCTATGGGACAACTGTTCTATGCTGTACGCCATTTTGATCCTAGGGTAACTATGGTAACAGTACTGATTCTAAACTGATTTAGAATTCTAAACTCCCAACATTCCTGCACAATATACCACCAGATACAGTACTATGGGTATCTAACTTTAGGAAATAAACGCCAGGAAAATGGTTGCTTCTTTTTGTAAAGGCTGTCTCTCTCTCTCTCTCTTTCTGTGTATGTATATATGTATATGTATGTATGTATATATACTTATATACATACACAGAAAGAGAGAGACAGCCTTTACAAAAAGAAGCAACCATTTTCCTGGCATTTATTTCCTAAAGTTAGAGTTAAAGTGTGTGTGTATATATATATACATATATATACACACACACACACACATATACACACACGCACAATATTATTTAATTTGCTATGTAGTTACCTCTCAATACTCCAAGTGCATAAAGAGAGATAGAAGCCATACCCCATGGAAGTCACACCCTCATTCAATTAATGCAACCCCCCCCCCCAGCGGACAAATGCTTCCCACACACAACAATCAACCTAAACACACACACCAGACAAAAGCCAATTGAAATAACAGAATGCCAATTAAAAATAATGGGGATATGTGAATGAGAATAAATTTTGATGTGTCATAAAATTACAGAGAAGCTACACCTCAAAGTCAAATACTTCTCAGGAGCAATAGGGCGAGAGGGAATGACATTAGGGATCAACCGATAAAGGGGGATACACAAACAAGGAGAAACATATAAACTGCAATGGGAATTATATTAAGGACAGATCATCCATGCTCATCAGTATGCCTGTTTCTCATGGGTCCCTTCAACCCTGGGTCCCTCTGCCGTAAGTACCTTCATTCAGATCTTAGTTCCTGCTACACACTATAGTTCCTCCTTTAAGCAGTTCTTAGTACAGTAGTTAGNTATATTCCAAAGAAATAAGGCAGAAATTGATCCTGCCCCTTCTTGCAGGGAGACTGCATTGGGACATCCTTTTTAGGTTGGTCTTTTTGCTGGCAAACCCACAGGAGAGTGTTATGTTGAAAGAGGCTAGTTTAGACCATGCTCTGTTAGTTCAGAGGAGATCATGTGTTGCTGTAACCTATGCCATATACCTTAGTGTATTAGGACACAGTCAGTATTCTGACCACGTATTCCTTTAATTGTGATATGTTATTGGGAATTTTTGTTTACTCAATTTTGTTTTATGTATTTATTTTGTAATTGTATATGGTCTCGACCTATGGTCATGACAAATAAACAAACTGATTGATCTCTCACAAACAAACTTGCACCTCTCCTACAGTTTTTAGTTCTCATCCTGATCCCAGGCACACAGCTCCCTCCTGCCTGGGTGTTGCCCTTCTTTATTATCTGATAGCAGTGCTTATCCCAAACTTGTTAGAAAAGGTGCCCCACCGAAGCCCTGGCAATGAATAATCATAAACAGCTAGGACAGGGAGCAGCTCTTTCTCCTGTTGGATTAATGAGGTACTAACAACCCCCTTTGTCTGCTAAACTTGGTACAAACATTACACTGGTGGCAAGGCAGTACAAGATAACAAAACCCATTACAGTACTGGGCAAAATGGTACTGTTGGAGCATATGAACAAGTCAAAATGATTATATGCTGCCACCTTTTTTTTAGTTATATTTTTATTGACATCTAGCATCATCTCTACTTCCCATTCTATATTGAACTAGAAGACTTTTATATGCTTTTTAAAAGCCTTAAATTTCTTGATCTAAAGACACATAGTATGAACTAGTATGCTTAATCTGATGCTGGAAAACAAGAAAATTGCCTAACTTAAAAAACTCCAACAACAGTGAGAGAGAGCACGTGTGCACACATATCTAATCTTATTGTTAAAATTAAATAAAATTAAAACACAAGTTAGACTGAAGCCAGGAATCAGCACAAACTATTCCATGTTTTTAGATCTTCATTTTCATCTATAAAGTCTGGACCCCAATACTATATGTTGAAAATGGGAATTACCTAAATTGTATCTAACCCCAGATAGAACAAGATACGCAGTGCCAGGAGGTAAAGCACTATGCTGGAGGGGATGTGGAGAGTGGGGAGACTACATGCACTGTTGGTGGTTATGCAGCAGAGTGCAGGTCTTTTGGAGTAAAATCTGGAAGGTAATAAACCGAGTAGGCTGGGACAATAGTTCCCTTTAGGCCTGAAGTGGCACTTCTGGGTATATTCTTGCATCTATGAAATTACATTGAGCATTAGTCCTATTTTAATGAATAAGCAGTATGTTATGCATAAATAATATTAAAACACATCACTGTGATTAGAAATATTTGGTATTACTGATTAAACTTTTCTAGAGCCAAAAGTGTATTCCCTTCATCAATGGGAGAGATTACTGTAGTGTGTCAAACTATAAGGAAAGGACTATTCTAACTACTTGCATAGAAAATACATTTTAAAGCCCTTTAGTTGAAGAAAAATCACATCTAACATTAATTCTACGATAGCCGAAGTAAGGATTCATGTGAAATTTCTTTGGTGGGGTGGGGGGAAAGCAATTTTTTTTATAAAAAACTTAAAAAAATCAGACAGCAAATATGGAACTGCAAGGAAATAATGATACTATCTTTTCATCTCCAATTCCTACACACCTGTAGAATATTTTATTAAGAAAGTTAATGCTACTTTTAATTTAAAGGCCATGGAAATATAAGTCTCATTAAATTTTAGTTTTGCAGTTGTCCTAGCTCAGTAAAGGGCAATAGGAAATATTAGCAACACTTCCTCTTTGATGCAAGTGTGTAGCTTTCATTTACATTAGCCTTTGTTACCACTGAAAGACTGTTTGCTGGTTTAGAACTAGGAATACACTGGCCTGTATGGTGGGCCACAATGTCCTTGGACGAGGTCATGAGTGGGGATTGCGTGGAGGGTGCAGACTAATATCTGGCGAACACCTAATACATGGGCAGGTGAACACGTACCTGGTGGGTGCTAATGTGGACTATCATCTCTGTTATTTCCACCCACAAATGCAAATATATAGAGGTGCACAGAGATAACAGTGATGGGCAAAGTATAAACTTTTAAATAGGTAAGTGTTCCGAAGTCTGCACTGGCTGCCTATAATTTTCCAGGCACAATCCAAGGTGCTGGTGTTGACCTTTAAAGCCCTAAACAGAAGGGGTGGAAGTTATTTAAATAAATAAATAAATAAATAAATAAATAAACGGTCTGGGCCCCACATATCTGAAGGACTGCCTGTCCTACTATGTTCCAGTTTGACCACTGAAGTCAGCCAGGAGTGCCCTCTTGTAGGTTCCATCTGCTACTCTTGTCCATAGGATGGGGTGTGCAGGAGGGAATTCTCAGTTGCTCCCCCAGTTTTGTCGAACTCCCTTTTCCCCAGAGGTTTATCTGAGCCCAGGGCCTAAGCATCATCTGGAGGCCGTGCAAAACCTTTTTGTTTCAAAAAGTATTTGGCAGGGGTGGGGGGAGATAGGGGTTGGTTGGGAGATTTTGGGCAAGGATGAGGGTTGGAAGAGGGCTTATGGGGTGAAGGTGGTGTAGGGTGGAGTTAGAGGGATGAGGGAAAAGTCTTTTCATCTCCAATTCCTACACACCTGTAGAATATTTTATTCTATTTATTTATATATTTATTTAAATATTTATATATTTATGCCTGTTTCTCATGGGTCCCTTCAACCCTGGCTCCCCCTGCCGTAAGTACCTTCATTCAGATCTTAGTTCCTGCTACACACTATAGTTCCTCCTTTAAGCAGTTCTTAGTACAGTAGTTAGAAAGCTCTCACTCTCGGGGTGAAAACAGACATGCATGTAACTCTGCTTTAATACTGCTTTAACATTTCTTATGCATGTTTCAGGGATGTATTAGCACCCTATGTAGCCCTGCAACATGCATAAGAAATGTTAAAACAGAGTTAAAGCAGAGTTAAGATGCATGTCTGTTTTCATCCTTGGTGGTACCACACAAAATGCATACAATAGGAAGATTGAAGGTGACAGTAGGTTTAACTTATCTCAAGATTCCAAGCTCCTCTCGAGGCTGGTGTGGCATTTGGTGTGAATTAGAACAACTAGAAGGTGTTCATTTTTATGGTAACATCCAAAAGGTTCACTGTAAGCTGCTCCATAAATCAGGAGGACTATTGCCTTGCTCGGTCATGTCCCATAGGATGAATCTAAGCACTACCTGCACTCAGAGAACTCTCCCACAGCAGTAGAATCCCCTCCCAACTTATTCATGTCATATCATGGGTGGGCAAACTGTGGCTCAGAATAGATACGTAGTTTGACAGTTCCAGTGCAGCTCTCAGTCAGGGCTAATCCTGACCCAATGCTGCCTTAATAGTCCTGCATCCTACTTCACTGCACCTAAGCTTCAGCAGCTGTATCACAGCTAAGACTGCAGAGAGCTGGCTCCATCAGCCAATCATTAAGCAGGAGAGGGGTGTGTTTGTGTGCGCACATGTACATATGGGGCTTTGTAGCTCTCAATCATTATGAAGTTTCTGGTATGTGGCTCTTAGAGTTAAGAGACTTTGCCCATCTGTCATATATGCACATAGGATTTTTGGGTAAGAGGTTGTGAGGACAATTTATTTTAAGTCTTTGGCCAATTATTGTGGTTCCTTAGGACATTACAGAATTTAGTTTAATTTTTTTTAAAAGACATTTTACTCATGATTGCAATTTGTAGGAGGAAAGAGTACATTCTTTGTCCTTCTCAGGACAACCAGTGAGGCAGCACTGGGACAGCAGCTTTAGTGCTGCAAAATGGGGTCCTTTTAATACTGTTGGTGAACCTTCAACATTGGTATAGGGTGCTACAATTGCAGTTTGCTGCATGTCACTTAAAATAGCCAAGGCACAACAGGATGAAGATCAGTGGTACTGCAGCATGATTTATGAATATAGTGAAAAAGCTGAAAATCTCTGAATCTTTATTATTATGATGAGCATTTATATAGCACCAGTAATGTACCTGGAGCTTTACAAAGAATACGATAGACATGGTCCCTGCCCGAGCGTTTACAATCTAAAGACAGGGGGAGGGGAGACAGGGAAGGGGGAATGGAGTGAGAGACAAGGGATGCGACATTCATGAGGATGAGAGAGCTCAGGTACACGTTCTTGGCTTGATTGCAGTATGTTGGGAGTTTACAGATAGCAGGTGGGGGATAATCCTGGGTGGGAATGGTTAGCAGGAGTTAGGAAGGGTGGAGCAGAAGAGGTGGGTTTTGAGGAGGGACTTGAAGATGTGGAGGGTGGGGGACAGGCGGATGAGGGCAGGGAGGGAGTTCCAGGCGTGCAGGGCAGTGAGGAAGAAGGGACGAAGGCGGTTGGGGGAACAGGGGAGGCGTGGGAGGGTGAGGGAGGGGATGGAGGAGGAGCGGAGTGCTTGAACAGGGGTTCGGAGGGAGATCAGGGCAGAGAGGTAGGGGGGAGCGAGATTGTGAAGGGCTTTGTAGGTGAATACAAGGAGCTTGTGCAGAATGCGCTCAGGAAGAGGGAGTCAGTGGGGAGAGGAGAGGCTGCACGTGGTCAAAGCGATGGGCTAGGTGGATGAACCTGGCAGCAGAGTTTTGAACAGAGATAAGGGAACAAAGGTGAGAGCAGGGAAGGTCAGCGAGGAGGAGGAGGTTAAAACAGTCGAGGCGTGAGAGGACTAGGACATGGATAAGAGTTGTGGCAGAGGAGACAGACAGAAAAGGGTGGATCTTAGCAACGTTGTGGAGGTAGAAGCAGCAGGAATTGGCAACGGAGTCAATGTAGGGTTTGAAGGTAAGGTGCGAGTCGAAGATGAAGCCCAAGCTATGGCTTTGGGGGACAGGGAGGATGGAGACCCCGTCAATGGCAATTGACAGGGAAGAGGGAGAGGAAGGATTGGGAGGGAAGATAAGGAGTTCAGTTTTCGCCATGTTCAGTTTGAGTTGGCGTTGAGACATCCAGGCAGAGATATCAGAGAGACAGATGGTGAGATGAGCTTGAACAGAGGGGGAGAGGGAAGGAGT
>QEPC01015139.1:793483-803812 GCA_003113815.1 Sphenodon punctatus | reverse complement strand
GTGTGTGTAGCCATTGTTATCAAGGCTGCATTGTCTTTTAGGAGGTATCCGGTGCAGGCTCCACCAGGTGTTAAGTGTCTCCATCTTGTGTTGGATTTGGCCGGGGACAGATTAGAGGTGCTGCTGGTGTACCATGCACCCAATTGCCCAGTGGCATCCGTACATGCTCTTGCTGATCTGGTGTCAGATGTGATCCTCCGGACCCCTAGATTAGTGGTCCTGGGGTATTTCAACATCCACACTGAAACCAATCTTGGAGGAGCGAGCCATGAGTTATTGCCGAAAATCATCTTGGGGCTATGAACAGGTCCTGTCCTGTTCTTTGGGATCGGTTTCAGATGGTGTTGCCTGCCGATGTGGAGTCCTTGTTGGGATCTGTTTGTACCACCACTTGCGAACAAGATCCATGCCCGTCCTGGCTGGTGAAAGCCAGTCAGGAGACGTTACGGCTGTTGCTGGCTGGGGTGGTTAGTGCCTCCCTTCGGGAGGGCAGGGTGCCTGAATGACTGAAGCAGGCTGTGGTTAGGCTCCTGCTCAAGAAACCATCTCTTGATGCTCATGCTTCTCCCAGTTATTGGTCAGTCTCTTACCTTCACTTTTTAGAGAAGGTTATTGAACGGGCTGTGGCACAGCAGCTCCAGGAACATCTGAACCGCACCGGTTTCCTTGACACCCCTTTCAGTCTGGTTTCGGCCTGGGTATGGTACGGAGACTGCATTGGTAGCCTTGGTTGATGATCTCCGTGTGGCATTGGACCAGGGTTGTCAGACCTTACTGGTCCTGCTAGACCTGCATTGAACACAGTTGGTCATGAGGTGTTGGTGACTCGCCTGCGGAACCGTGCCGGATTGGCAGAACGGTCTTGGATTGGTTTCGTTTGTTCCTGGCCGGGAGAACTCACCGGGTAGTCTTGGGGGAGTGTACGTTTTCCTCCTGGGACCTCATGTGTAGAGTCCCGCAGGGTGCCATTCTGTCCCCCCTCTTGTTTAACATCTATATGCAGCCGTTAGGGGAAGATCGTGAGAGAGTTTCAGGGCATGCAGTGTCATCAGTGTGCTGACGACACTCAGCTCTACCTCTCCTTTTCCATCGACCCAGGTCACGCAGTCTCCCTAGTCCTGGTTGGTGAAAGCCTCCAGGGAGACACTGGGGATGGTGCTGGCAAGGGTAATCAATGCATCCCTTCAGCAGGGGAGATTGCCCCCCAGTCTCAAGGAGGCTGTGGTGCGCCCTCTGCTGAAGAAGCCATCTTTGTATGTAGACACACTTGTCAGCTATCGACCTGTCTCTAACTTTTCCTTTTTAGGGAAGGTTACTGAATGGATGGTGGCACTGCAGCTCCAGGTGCATCTTGACAGCATCAGTTTCCTTGACCCATTTCAATCAGGGTGGTGGCCTTTGTGGATGATCTCTGTTGGGAGATGGACGCAGGACGTTCGACACTTCTGATCCTGCTAGATCTTTCGGCTGCTTTTGATACAGTGGTCTATGGGCTGCTGTTGAGACCCTGGGGGGGTCTGGGTGGGACTGTCCTTGGATGGTTCCCGCTCATTCCTCTTGGGGAGAAGCCAGCGGGTTGTCCTGGGGGGCTGAATCTTCCAGCCCCCGGGCCCTGGAATGTGGCGTTCCGCAAGGTTCCATTCTGTCCCCATTATTGTTTAATGTATATATGCAGCCCTTAGGGGAGATCGTGAGAGGGTTTGGTGCACGTTGCCACCAATATGCTGACGACACCCAGCTTTACCTCTCCTTTTCAACCGACCCAGGTCCTGCCGTCTCAGTACCGTCCCAATGTTTGGAGGCCGTGGCGGATTGGTTGTGGCAGAGCAGACCGAAGCTCAATCCTGACAAGACAGAGGTGATGGCGATGGATGAAGGAGGTGTCAGCTTCCCTCATAGAGGGGGGTCTGCCCTCTTGTAGCCCAGCAGGTTCAGAGTGTCAGGCTCTGGGGGCGGAGCCAGGGAAAGGGATGGGGGAGTGGGTAGACAGGAGGGGGGAACGAGGTGTAGGGAATCTGGGATGTCCCTTAGTACACATGGGGAAACCTCTCAGCCGCTCTCCGATACCAAGGAGCTAGGGTGTTCAGCATGGATCCCAGCACTGCTGGTCTAAGAACGCCTACGGCTCATCATTGAGGTCAAGGGACAGGGAATCCAGAAGTGAGGGATCAAGGAACTAGAGGCAGGGTTCAAGGAACCAGAGGCAGGGGAGCGAGGGATCAGGGGTAAGGAACACTGAACCAGGGGAAAGGGAATGAGGGATATGGGGTAAAGAACAAGGAAACAAAGGCAGGGGAGCAAGGGGTCAGGGGTAAGGAACAAGGAGCCAGGGGAAAGGGAGCGAGGGGCCAAGATTAGGGATCGAGAAACCAAGGCTAGGGAGACAAGGGGACAAGACTAGGGAGCAAGAAACCAAGATTAGGGAGCAAGGGGGGCAAGGGGCAAAAACTAGGGAGCAAGAAACCAAGACTAGGGGACAAGGGGACAAGACTAGGGATTGAGAAACCGAAACTAGGGAGCGAGGGAAACCTGAAGCAAGGGGAGGAGCGAGGGAAACCTGAAGCACAGGGGACCCTGGGAGCAAGGAGGGGGGACCAAGGCGAGGGAGCCCTGGGAGCAAGGAGGGGAGGAACAAGGCGAGGGAGCCAAGGCAAGGGAGCAAAGAGGGGGCCAAGGCGAGGGAGCCCTGGGAGCAAAGAGGGGGCCAAGGCAGGGGAGCTCTGGGAGCAAGGAGGGAGGAACAAGGCAGGGGAGCTTCTGGGAGCAAGGAGGGGGGAACAAGGCAAGGGAGCCAGGGACAAGAATAAGGAGAAGTAGAACACAGAGACAACTAGACACAGAGACACCAGACTACACAGAAACTAGGAAGGAACAGGGAGACAGATACAGCAAACAATAGGGATTACTTACAGTAGGACATTGAGGGAACAACAGGGAGACAGACTGACTAACCTGAAGACAAGGCAGGGTGTGAGGGGGAAACTGTACACAAAACTCACCACCACCAAACACTACTCCCAACAAAGACAAAGGGCAACAAGGTGCATCTAGAGACAGAACAAAGTGAGTGGGCCAAGCACAAGTCTAAGGGGAAGTAACTCGAAGCTCCACACCTGCCATCACCCTCAGCAGTCCTAAATACTCCACAGAGCCAATCAGACCATGACAGGTGTGGCCACGCCCACCACCAGGTGTACACGGTGAGCAAGGCAAGAGAGAGAGAGGGAGGATGCCACAAACAGGGAGAACCGCCCCCTGCAGCATATTGCAAATAGCGCAGGCTGCAGAGAGCACCTCCCCGAAGCCCCAAGGTCAGGGGTTCAAGGCCTGGCCGTGACACAGAGTCTGGGAGTATTGTTGGATTTAGATCTCCGTCTGGATCAGCAGGTGGAGATGGTGGCGAAAGCTGCCTTCTGACAGCTGTATTTGGTGCGGAGGCTGCGTCCATGTATTTCCAGACCCGACCTGGCCACCTTCGTCACCTCGAGGCTGGACTACTGCAACACGCTCTACATGGGGCTTCCCTTGACGCTGGTTTGGAGGCTTCAGCTGGTGCAGAACGCAGCAGCTCATCTCCTTACAGGGACGAGCCGACGGGAACATATTACTCCCGCGCTCTGCGCGCTGCACTGGCTGTCTATAGCGTACCAAGTCAGATTTAAGGTGCTGGTCTTGGCCTAAAAAGCCCTATATGGTCTTGGCCCTTCATACCTCAGGGACCGCCTCACCCTCCACGTCCCAGAGCGACCCCCTGCTGGGGGGCGCCTTCTTGGAGGTCCACCGTGTAAAACGTGGGGCCACAATAGAGAGGATGTTCTCGGTGGCTGTGCCGCGACTATGGAATTCCCTCCCGGAGGAAGCCCGTCTGGCCCCAAGTTTGTTGGCTTTCTGCCAGGCCTGCAAAACCTGGCAGTTCTCCCAGGCCTTTGGAGGAGGGGAGGGTGGGTTGGGATAACATTTTGGGGGGTGGTTGTCCTTAGAAGGAGTTTTAGATGTTTTAATATTTGTGTTCTATTGCCATTTTAAACTATTTTTATTTTTTATGTTGTAAGCCGCCCCGAGATGCCATGGGCGTGAGGGGGTGGCTAAGAAATATAAGTAAGTAAGTAAATAAAATATTTTCCCAGTGCCTGTCAGCTGTGGGGACTTGGATGAGGTTGAGATATCTGCAATTGAATCCTGACAAGATGGAGATGATGTTGGTGGGCGAGGCTTGGGGGTCCTGGGGGTGGTTGAAGCTCCACCTGTTGGGGGGGGTTCGCCCTCCTATGGTCTCTCAAGTGTGGAGTCTGGGTGTGCTCCTCAATTCATGGTTCAACCTGGAATCTCAGGTTGTGGCCGTGGCGGGGAGTGCGTTTCGGCAGTTACATCTTGTCCGGCGGCTTCAGTCATATCTCTCAGACTCCGACCTCGCTACCGTCATCCATGCCTTCATCACTTTGAGGCTGGATTACTGCATTGCGCTCTACGTGGGGCTGCCCAAGAAGCTGGTCCAGAGACTGCAACTGGTGCAGAATGCCGCAGCCCGTCTCCTTATGGGGGCGGGCTACACGCAGCACATGGCACCAGTGCTCCAGGCTCTGCAATGGCTGCCTATAAAGCACCGGGCCAGGTTCAAGGTGCTGGTTTTAACCTTTAAAGCCCTTCACGGCCTGGGCCCTACTTATCTGAGGGACCACTTCACTCCCCATGTGCCTGTGCGACCATTGAGATCATCCGTGGGAGCCTTTTTGGAGGTTTCCTGGGTGAGGTGAGTGGCCACCGATGCTAGATCTTTTTTGGTGGCTTCCCCTGTACTGTGGAATTCGCTCCCAGAGGAGGCTCAGTTGGCCCCCACTCTCCTGTTATTTCGGTGTTTATGTAAGACCTGGCTGTTCCGCCAGGCCTTTGGCGAGGGGTAGGGCGGGCGGGGAGGGTTTCTTTTCCCTGCATATTTGTGAATTTTTAATTGTTTTATATTGTTGTCCACCACCCCAGGCTGTCCTGTGGGCAGGAGGGGCGGGATAAAAATGTTATATATATATATAAATAAATAAATAAATAAATTTCAAGTTGCTGGTTTTGACATATAAAACTCCAAATTGCTTGGGCATCTTCTTATTTATTTCAAACTTTTACTACCCCGCCCCTCCTGCCACAGGCAGCTCGGGGCAGCTTACAATTTGTCAAACAACATTTAAAAACAAGTAAAACAACTAAAAGGAGGAAAAGAAAATAACCCCATACCCAAAAAATCCTCCACCCGTCACCCATCTCCCCCGACAAATGCCTGGTGGAACAGCCAGGTCTTACAACTTCTCCGAAAAGAGGGGAGATCCGGGGCCAACCGGTACTCTTGCGAGCAGTTGCCTGTGAAGTTTGTACAATGAGGGCATGTAGAGAGGCATTCTTGGTGTCTGCTCCAGACTTATGGAACTCTCTTCCCTTGGAGATCCACCTAATCCCGAGCCTACTTACCTTTTGGAAGAGGTGCAAGACCTTTCGTTTGGCCAGGCATTTAGCAAGCATATACTCTTTTGTTGCAAATGTATGGATTATGTTTAAGAACATATATTTGGGAGAAATAATGGGCTCCCTAAGGCTTGGTGTGGCCCCAGTGCAGCTGCAACACCTGTTTTAGTGAGTCTCTTAGCTGGAAAAGTGAACATTTTTTACATTTCCCTAAGTTAGGTGTGGGAATTTCCAGAAAGGTTTGCAGGAAGGAGGGGCAATGTGGTGTAAATATGCTGTTGTCACCTGCAGCGTCCATTGCCATGGGCGCCCTGTAATATGCAAGCGCCAAGGCAAAGAATCCCATCCACCAACCAGGTGTGCTATCCTCTAGCCAGGGTGGCATGGATCCTCAGGCAGCATCAACTGTGGGGAAACCATTCACCATGGTGCTGGCCCACAGGCAGAGCCGATGTCGCGCTGTGTGCTCTGGCCTCGGACTGGGACAACAAGGGGAAGGCAGTCAGTTCAACCTGAGCTTGCCATCTGTAAGGATCTCCTACTCTGGCTTGCTACTATCTAAGCTTCCTCTTCCTACATCTTGATTCACTGCCTGCCTCCACCTCTATTTTTGCCCTTGCACACAGTTCCAGTCCCTGAGTTTCACTCCAGTCTCTGCGTCCTGCCTTGCCTCAGCACCTGGATTCCTGCACCACTTGTCTTACCCTTCTGCAGACTCCAGCATTGGTCTGTCCTTACCCCAAAGCCCTCCCGGCGTTGGACTGACTTCTGGATTTAGACATGGACTGTGACGTGACTACAATCCTGGACTTCCCTTCATCCTTGGCACCATTACTGCAGAATGCCTTTGGATTTGACCTGGACTGCGACACAACTAGAAGCCCGGTCTGCCTTTCAGCTTTGGTGCCATTCTTGCGGACTGCCTTTTGAACTCGACCCAGATGCGTGTATTGACCATGAACTCAGACCTTCCTTCACCTGTGAGTGCATGCCTAGGCAACATTGGGGCTGAACCTGGCAACACCCATGGCAGCTGCGTGTGTGTGTACGACAGCAGCATGTAGTTGCTGCTCTTATTTTAATGTGTCCTCTGCATAATCCTAGCTCCTCTTTCCCTTCAATAGACCCCTCCTGCCCACAACTTGAATGGGTGCATCAATCACAATAACTGAGGGCAAGATAAGGGAAGGTGGCTTCAGCAGCTGCTACAAGTATGCTCAATTAATCTACACATGTTCAGTAGTATAAAATTTTGCATGCAAACTAGTTTATTACACATCACCAGTGTGCCACGTGCGGAGGAGAAGATGTGCACTGGACTGAAGCCTCCCCAGTGCCACCACTTGGACTAGCAGCCCCCATGCCCTCCCAGAGCAGTGGCTGTGGGGAAGAGGACCCACTCTCTGAGGTAGAGGAGTGCAGCCCATGTGCATGCGTTCTCTGGGAGAGGAGTGGGGGCTAGTGGGTTAAAGTAGAGGGGGGGCTAGGAGCAAGTGAGTTAGAGCAGAGTGTGGGGTGCTGGGATCCAGGACTCTTGGGTTCTCTGGGAGGCTATCAAGGTAGAGTAGGGGGAGCGGGCAGCTGGGAGTGTAGGAGGGGGAATTTAGTGTATTCCCCTTTCAAAAAACATAGAAATTCTAGGATAAAAAACCCCACACTTTAAGAGAGGAGTTAAGGCTCTTACAAATTGAATTGTACTCCAAAATCCATGAAATTCTAAGTTAAGGTTCCTGCCTTAACTTGCATGCCTGTAAGCAGTAAAGACATTGTACAGTCTCACATATAGTGCTTGATTAAGACTTAGGCTCCATACACTCACACTTTGCCTTGGTCTTTCAGCCCCCATCCAAACGCAGCATGACCAGGCAGGTGAGTTTGCTAATTCCTTATGTATTTTCCCAGGGCCCCAAGACTCTGCAGGATCCTCTGTCACAACAAGTGTAGAATATTTTAAAATATTAAGGTTAGACAAATATGCAAAAGAAACTTAATTCTCAATTAAGCCTGGTATTATCTTTAAAAAATCTAAACACCAAAGTGTGTCTGTAACTAATGCTGATGAAAACTATTTTCTCAGTCATTCAGTAATCATTGTTGAAAGCTCTGTCAGAAAATATTTACTACAATTTAAATCAAATGATAAAGTAATTTTAATGTTGAATTTTCACATTTTTATGAATTTTGGGGGAACCATGAAACAGCTTGGCAAACAAATCAAAACATTTATAATTTACATTTTATTTTGTCAGAGGATTTCTTAAAATGTATGAAATGAATTTGTGATCTCTTATGGGGGAAAAAGTCAACAAAATATTGAAAGTGTTTTTGAAGAAAATTTGTATTTTATGCATCTTTAGTTAAAAATTCTAACATTCCTTCCTCCAAAAAGTGATGAAAAAATGGTTGTGAAGTATTCAGTAAGAATGTTTGTGAAGTATTTAGTAAAATCAAGCTGTTGTGGAATTTTTTCAACCATACCATTCCTTCCTAACTATCAGTTCTGTGACAACTGTAAGATGTAGTTGATTTCCCCCCATTTACTGCATAAAGCAATAGCATATGACCATCTGTATTCTCTTACGTTTTCAACATACTTTCAGAGCTGACACTGTACAGTATAAATTCTTGCTGTTTATAATTAGAGATATCTCTCCGTATGAAAATATATATAGATTCATACAGAGAGATATCTCTAACTATAAACAGCAATATATAGCTCCTTGAAATTTCAACGTGTATAATTTATCAAGTGATTTGTTAATAAAATTTGAAAAGAAATCAGATAGCAATTATGACAATTTTTAGGAGATTGTGTCTTCAAAATATTTCACTATTCAGACATTCCTTATAATGTCTTAAAATCAGTATGCTGAATAAAACTCGAAGGTCAGTTATTGGTTCAGTGTACATTTTATGCTCATTAATTATATATAGATTCAAAAGAACCTCTGTTCAAGTCAAACCACTGGAGTCTGGATCAGGGATTTTGAACTCTGACCCCATGATTTTCTAGCCATGTTTCTGCGACATTGCTATAAACACACAGAACTCCTTTCTTTTACAAGAGAACTATGAAATTGATTAAGCTAGTGCACATAGGATGACATATATGATTGCTTATTTATAGTATAGACACTTAATAAAAAGTTTATTTATATACACAGTATAACTGCAGTATAGCAAACCCCTAAGGAGCCAAACAAAAAGTCCATTATATCAGATTGTTCACTATAAAGGGGTTTGACAATATGCAATTGATAGAAATGGTTCTTGAGGTGGGAACAATAATAAAGAGTTCATTATAAGCAGTGTTTGTTACAGTGAAGTTTGACTGCAATCCCTCTTGAAAACCTCCCCCACCCTGAGTGGTGGGAAGGTCCTTGCAGACGAGAAGTAGAAAAAAGAGACTGATAAGTTCTTGGGGTTAAATGACCCCCTTGTTCCTTTAAACGTCTTCACCTCTTCTCCCTTGCTGCCCCTCATGCCTGGAATTGCCTCCCTGGATATGTTTGCTCTGCTCCCTCCCTCCCAACTTTCAAATCGCTCCTGAAAACCCATCTCTTCCATCAGGCCTTCCCTAGCTTGTCATGAGTAAAACTGCATCCTCTCCCCCCTCACTCAGTCAGAATCTAGTTCCCTGTAACCAAGTCAAACAGATGCACCTGCAATTTCTCAACCTCATGAATGTACTCGTCTTCCTTGATATTCGCCTCTCCCTTGTCTCTTAGATCCTAAGTCCCTTGGGGATAGGACACTGTCTATAACTATTGATTGTACACAGCACTAGATACATCGCTGGTGCAATAAATAAATAAATAATATAGACAATTTGTATTTGACACTATTGTTTCGTGAGTTTTAAATAGAAGAGCCAAATATCTTGGAATTAGGTCTGCTAGATAAAATTTGCACAAAAAAGGGGGGGGGGGCACTATGGGGCTGTTGTGTTTGAAATAAGTGATGCGTGATATGTTCTGTGGAGCTGTCTGGTTCTGATATAAAATAATGGTTTCGAGTGTGTGGTTGCTGCCCAAAATGTACAAGATAGACAAAGTACTTCAGATGGTATTGGGCCAACTTCTGTTGATGAGAGCATACAAGCTTTTGGGCCATACAGGTTCTAATTTTACATACCTGAAGAAAGGCCCTGTGCATAAAAAAAGCTTACATACGGTATTTTTAGATGTGATGGCGCACTGTGCTGTTATGCTTTGATCCTGCCCAGGGTAAGGGCCCTCACCCAGGCAGGATTCGGCCTGGCTGCTGAACAGACATGTTGGCAGCCTGGGCAGAGGAGAGGGTGCGGCGATGCGTGGACGTGGGTCCGCATGGCCCTGCCTCTCGTACTGCTGAGTGCAGCCTACCCTCCTCCCTGACTGGCAGTCATGGCAGTCTATGACGTTTCCGTGCACACTCCGAACAGCCCTGAAACTGGCCCAGGGTCAGGTAGAGCGGACCATGAAACCTGACGGCCCACTCTACCCCGGCCTAGAATTGTGCTGCATGGGCCATGGCAGTGCTTAACCCAGGCAAAAAACTGCCACAACCCATGCAAACCCCGACTCCAGCCCAGGGAAATATCTGGTGGGCCTTTTCAAATGTGATGGGACCATGGGTGGCCACCACAAAGGACAAAGTGTGGCGACCTATGGTACCGTCATGTTTGAAAACACCCATACTCTCATCATCAGAAGTTGGTTCAATAAAAGATATCATTAGAACAACATTTCCATTTCTACAAATAAGAGACACTTCATTAAAATGAGAGTAATCTGACCGTCCTACTTGTAATAATGGGTTTGGATCAAACAAAATAGAAAAATTCAGAGTAAACTGGTAATTTTGAACATTTTCAAGTGTTAATAATATTATATATAT
>QEPC01015139.1:756476-787346 GCA_003113815.1 Sphenodon punctatus | reverse complement strand
AAGGGGGGGGGGGGAGAAATACTTTCATTAACATTGGGAAAGGCCCCTTGTGTCTGTTCCCATTTCCTGCTCCCCTCCTGTCTTTGGATATTTGAGGGCTGAGACTAGTGGAGCTCCTGATCTAAAGCTGATGCTGCTTAATGCAAAGCCAGTGGCAAATAAAATAAAATAAAAATCAACCATCTTTAATCTTATTCAGGATGAGGTCACTGACCTCATATGCATTACAGAGTCCTGGCTGGATGAGGCATCTGGACCTATATTGTCCCAGATGGTACCAGCTGGGAATTTGGTGCAGCATCAGCCTAGGATCAGGGAATGGGAGGGCGGTGTGTCTATGATCTGTAAAGACACCATGGTGTTTCGAAGGTATCTGGTACTTAACTCTCCCAATATAGTGTGTGTCAACCTTGTGTTGTAATTGGCTGGGGATAGCTTGGGAATTCTGCTGGTGTACTGTCCACCCTACTGCACACACAGCATATTCCCTGACTGAGCTGGCTGAATTGGTCTCAGAGGTGGTCTTGAAATCACCCAAGACTTCCAAAAGGGCCAACCTTTTGGGGTCAGAGAAGGACTTCATGGCCTCCATGACAACCATGGGTCTATTCCAGATTATATCTGGCCTAACACATGAGGTGGGACACACAAGGGATCCAATCTTTTTGTTGGATCCTATGTGTTTAATGGAGTGTCCCATAGTCCTAGTACCATTTGAGAGGGTAAATAAACATTCCCTATTAACATGTTTCACACCACTCATGATTTTATAAACTTTTGCCATATCCCCTCTGTCATCTCTTTTCCAAGCTGAAGAGCCCCAACCTATCCAGCCTCTCCTTCATAGGGGAGCCCTTATTTTTGTTGCCCTTCTCTGTACCTTTTTTATTTCAACAATATCTGTTTTGAGATGGGGTGACCAGAACTGCACACAATATTCAAGGTGCGGTCACACCATAGACTTAAATAGTGGCATTATGAGATTTTCAATTTTATTCTTTATCCCTTTTACAAATGGTTCCTAACATCCTGTTTGCTTTTTTTGACAGCCACACCATACTGAGCTGAGGATTTCAATGTATTATCCACAATACTTCAAGGTCTTTTTCCTAAGTGGTAGCTCCTATTTTTGAACCCTGTATTGTTTATATAAAGTTAGATTGCTTTTCCCTATATGCATCACTTTGCACTTGTCCACATTAAATTTTATCTGCCATTTAGATGCCCAGTCACCCAGTCTTGCAAGATCAGCCTGCAATTCTTCATTGTCCGCTTGTGTTTTAACTACCTTGAATAACTTGGAATTGTGTGCAAATTTGATGACCTCACTCCCCTTTCACAATTCAAGGGCCTGCAGAAAGGCATTCTCGGTTGCTGCTCCATTACTATGGAACTTCCTTCCCCCAGAGGTCTGCCAGAGCCCGAGCTCCAACTATATTCTGGAGACAATGTAAAATGTTTTTTTGGCAGAACATTTGGCAGGCAGAGATAGAGGTTTGGTTGGGTTTTGGGATGAGAGTAGGGATTTTTAGGGGATTTTATTGTGTTTTTTTTACTATTTTTCTTTTTGTGATTTTGTTTTTGTAAACCGCCCTGAGCCTTTGGGGAAGGGTGAGGTATAAATTTTAATTAATTAATTAAATAAATACAGGAAGCAGGACTCCTGGTCCCTGGCTGTACAGAATGATTGGGCCCCAGGAGGAGCTGCCACCAAACAGCTAATATGGGGGGGGGGGGGGACTCAGAGGAGTTCACTCACCTGAGGTCACCAAACAGCTGATCAGAAGCACCTGAAGGAGTGCGCTCACCCAGGCCCAAACAGCTGAATCAGAGGAGCATGCTCATTGTGGCTGCTGTTTTTTGCCCTCCCCCCCCTGCCTGATAAGTAGTTTAGTGGGCTGGGGTGAGTGCGCTCCTTCGAGCCCCCCAGATCAGCTGTTTGGCAGCTGGGGTAAGCACGCGTCTCCGGGTCTAATCCACAGACCTCACCTCACAGCTGGGCTAGGCAGGTTCTAGTAGACATGAGAGCACACACTAGCCTAGATTAGCATAGCTGGGGAAGCCTTAGTTCATGCAGAGGTGAAAGCAGGCGAACATCTGGCAGCCACCAAACTGCCAAGTAGGTGACTCTCAGACTACTGTGGGGTATGGTCTCGTTTGTTTTCACCCAAGGTAGAGGGGGTAGGGAAGAGATAGGGATATGTTTGTGAAGTTGAGAAGTCACAGGTGCACATGCTTAACTTAGTTACAGGGTAGAAGCGAACTTTGAATGAGAGGACATTAGAAGGAGCATTAGCAGCACTCTATGGGGGTAAGGAGCTAGGGATATCCTGACAAAAGAGAGAGATTATTAGGAAGGATTTGAAGGTCGGGCGGGAGCAGAACGTATGTGTTTGGGGAGGGAGTTGCAGGTATAAGGCACAGCAAAGTGGCAAAGGGAATTTAGAGAGCAGGAGACTCTAGGGTGTGTGAGGGGGGTGGCAGAGGAGGATCAAAGTTCCTCACTGAATGTAGTGTGAAATGAGGGAAGATAGGGTAAAGCAAGACCAGGAAGAGTCTTGAAGGTGAGGCAGGTGAGGTGCATGTACTGCAGCCAAGTGTTGAATAGAAATGAGAGGGTCAAGGTGACAGTGGGGACAGTCAGAGGGAAGGAGGTTGCAGTAGTCAAGGTGAGAGATGACAAGAATATGCATTAGAGTTTGGGCAGTGGGAACACTATGAAAGGGTTGGATTTTAGTCAGGCTATTTAGAGAGAGGAGACAGGCCTTAACCACAGACTGAATCAGAGGTGCAAAGGAGGAGGAGAAATCAAAGATGTATTTCAGGCTATGTGCCTGGGAGACAGGTTAGATGGTGAAACCATCAATGGACAAAGATTTAGGAGGGAAGATGAGAAGTTTAGTCTTGGACATTTATGCTATGGACTAAATATTGAGATCATTAATGCGTTCTTCAAATGAAGGTAAACTATCTGTAACAGGGCACAGGCTGTCCTAGGTTGCCACAGGATTAGACCCCCAACGTCACTTTCTCTAAGGGAATTAGCTTTACTAGTCACTTTGTTCAGGGAACAAGTTTAAATGCCCTTTATTCTCCTTAATAGGTTAAGTCTCTCCACCATTAATATTGTCCCATGGAAACAGGCTTTACCCACTGACAGGAAACAGACCTCTGACAACCCAGTCCCTAACTACAGCCAGGCAGTTCAGCACTCACCAGCACACCTCCTTCAGGACCTTGGATAGTGATGAGTGCTAGGTTATTCCTCAGCCCAAGGCCAGCAGCCCAGGTATCAGGCTTCCCTCAGCCCAGCCTGGGAGTTAGTACCCTGGACAAGGCTCCTCTGCAGCCCAGCTCTCAACAGAGACCTTTTCTTGCACACAGCCAGGCACCAACTGCCTCTCTCTTGCCTCTTCTTATGTGCCCAGAGCAGATATGGCTGGTCCTCCAGTCTCTCAGTCTTTAAAGTGCCAGGACCTTCCCACTTTCTTGACTGGGTTTACTGTGGTGTTACTATCTCCTACAGGGCAGGCTCTGTTAAGGCCTTACCCAGTTGTCCAGTTCAGTTTCAGTGGTAGCCCAGACTGCCCAGTCCTCAGGCTAGCACTCACACCTCTCTTAAAGGGGCCACAGCCACATCAGGCTGTGCCCTGCCACACTATCTTACCACCTGTGTTTTAGCCTAATTATGCAGCTGTCTGACAGATTCTGGAAAATGCTCTCACCTGTTAAAGCACAGTCTTCAGTCTCCTTTTTCTTGGTAAAGTCAATGGGAGAGGATAGGCAGTCCTTGCACCCAGTTAAGCCAATAACATTGTAAATCGGTAATTTTTAAACTCAAAATGATTGAGTGGAGTCATTTCTAAACCAACTTACTCCAGTACCAGAACCATTTTTATATACAAGTTTCATGTAAGAAAAAATATTAACCAAGCTAAAACTATAAATGATTGAAAATAAGAATTGATAATACAGTTGACAAATAAAAATCTATTCAAAAGTGGCAATACTCAACATGATTTTTTAAATTAGTCTGCATTCATAGTAACTATACTGTATACTGTCAATATATGGAGATGTCAATCAGTGATTAATAAACTACTGGAATGCACACAGATTTTGATGATGATAGTATAAAATCATTAATTTGTAAGAACATAAGAAGTGCCATACTGAGTCAGACCAATGGTCCATCAAGTCCAGCATCCTGTCCTCCGACAGTGGCCAATCTCGATTGCATGAGAGAAGAACCAAGAGTCACAATGGGCAATTCATCCCCCATAGTTCACTCCCACATCCTGACAGTAAGAAGTTCATCCCGTAAGGTACTTGGTTAACAGCCATTAATGGGCCTACTCTCCAAGAACTTATCCAGGCCTTTTTTAAACCCAGCTATACTACTGACGTTGACAACGTGTTCTGGCAACAAATTCCATAAGTTAATTATGCGTTGAGTGAAAAAGTACTTCCTTTATTTGTTTTAAATCTGCTGGCAGCTAGTTTCATGGCGTGTCCCCTAGTTCTAGTACTATTTGAGAGGGTTAATAACCATTCCCTATCTACTCGCTCCACACCACTCAAGATTTTATAAACCTCTACCATGTCCCCTTTCAGTCTTCTCTTCTCTAAGCTGAAGAGACCCAGTCTCCAAGCCTCTCTTTGTACAGAAGTCGTTCCATACCCATTATCATTTTCATTGTCCTTCTTTGTACTTTTTCTAGTTCAGCTATGTCTTTTTTGAGATGGGTGACCAGAACTGCACACAATCAGTAGAAGAGAATTCATGCCAAAAATAGAATAATTTCCAGAATGTTAAAAAAAATGTGTTTATAACTCAAAATAAATAAGTAGTAAACCCATTTTAGATGCTAATTTTTATCTAGTTGTAGTACAAATTATCCAACTTTTAACTTCCATTAACCTATATTACAAAACAAATGGAAACGTTAATAATGTGGACTAATGATTTCTTCAATAAAATACAGGATTAAAATATGTGAAATTAACATCACCAGAAAATTGTGTTATCAAATCTTCTTATAATGCAAAAGGAAATGTATCAGTTGAAGTATAGCTAAGGACTTTCCAAGGAATTTGATTCTTCCAAAGTAATAATTTTTAATAAGCAACATATCTTCTGCAAATTGAGCAATTTTTATAGAGGAAGCTATAAACAAATTTCTAAAGCAAAAGGTATAAAATAAAAAATTGTTGAAAATGTATGTTTTAAGAATTTGCAAAGAAATAGTCTTACTACTATATTTATCTTCAGTTGAATATTGTATCTGATGTGCATGTAAGCAGGGAAGTATTAATCAACATGTCTTAATTTTAAATGGTTTAGTAAAATATTTCAGTCCTTTTTATATAAATATAGCCCTTGGAAGAAAAAAGAAATAATTTAAAACAAAATAAAAAAATAGTCTGCTTACAGTGCAGTTGATCCATTTGTAAAAAAAGCACCACTTTATCTGTTCTCTTTTCCTTTACAAAATCCAATAAACTTCCATTATATTCCTTTTAAATGGTTCCATTACAAGGATTCTGTAACAGACTAATCTCTTGATAATTATAATAAATGCCTGTAATCAAAGCAGGAACCATTTAAAATAGGGAGAAAGGCTGTTTTCCATCAAACTCATTGTAGATCTATGACCTTTGGAGCATTAAGCTACATCATACACCACTACCTATAACTACAATGTAGCTTTCCAACCAATCTTGTTCAAATAAAAATAAAAGGGATGAGATCAATGGAAATGTGGATTGACACATGTAAATAATTTTTCTTTTCCAACCCTGATACTAGTAGGAAGTTTTTAAAAATAAATGCATGGGCTTTCAAACAAAGGATAAAAAACTAAGGAATTTAATTGGCAACCCTTAAGATTGGATTGGGATGTAATGTTTCCTTTGAAATAAGCAGCTATTTTACAACATCATGCTATATCCAAATGAGGTTCATACCAGCGCTAAGCTTTAAGAAAGTATTATTTTCCTACAAGGCAACATGTCTTAGCACAAAACTTGGTATTGTATTCTTATGAACAATGATTTCCAGAGATCATTTAAGTAACCGAAAGCCGATAAAATTACGGGAAATGACTATATATGATCAGAATGGCTTCAGCTGCATTTTGTTAGACCAAGCATTGATTTCACTTTTCAGCTGTGAACAGCAAGAGGCCAGCTGTGGCCAGGGGAGGGAGCAAGCAGTGAACCAGGGTCACAATAAAGGCTAAGTTGTCAGAAAAGTTAACACTTTTAATGATTAAATCTCAGCAAAAATCTTCAAGTTACAACTATTTGAAAACTATATCCAGTGGGTCCCACAGATTGTCGAAGGATAGTGGACTTAATTTACGACAAAGTGAAACCTTTGAACTCTAGTTATGTGAATAAACAGAATTATAGGGAGAAAACAAACAAAGCAAGGAAAATATAAAATATACTGCCTTCAAGGCAAAAACAACTACATTTTACTTGGTATTCCCAGATGTGTTAAAAAGAAGTTTATGACAGCATGCTGAAAAGCAAGATTCCCATTGTGAAACCTTTCACATTTATTTAACTGAACACAATCATTGAAAATGACCTTTATTCAAACCTTTCACAGCTGTCTTAAAATGATCAAGAACTGTTGCCAGATATTCTTTAAATAACATTACTTAACAAAAAGTCATTACCCAAGGGCCATATTACAATACTGGCAAGTAAACATGAATCCATTTTCAACGACGTTACAAAGTTTTAATGAAATATTGATAACCCACTGAGTACCTCTATTAAAGGGATGCCACGGACTACAAATCAACTAAGGTTTTCAGTACCAGTAATGTGTAATTTTTGTTTGGCAAAATTTTTCATTTATTGAAAATTGATAAAGATAGAAAAGTAAAACATCCATTCCAGCTTTGCATAAGAAACTCTTAAAATTTATGTCACAATTATTCAGAATTTATTTTAACAACTTGCAAAATCAGCATCTACATTTTAATAATTAACTGAGTGTTGTTCTCACAGAGCAGCCAATGTGATTAGCCTAGTTTTATATGTAATTAAGGGGACATTCAGAGTAAACTGGCATTTCACTTTTCACAGCACTCCTGTATTGCTAATTTCAAGAATGGATAGAACGTTAGTTTTCTGGGCTGACAAACAAGAGTGTCAAAATGTTGAATATCTGAATTTCTCTCATTTTACTTAAAACATCAAGGTTAAAAGATTGCCTTAAGGGGATGGCCTCTTGCAGATCAAGATACAATGACAGAAGATATAGGAGAATTATACTTGTGGATTCAAAATAAAGCAGTATACTTTTATATATATATATATAGCACTTCAGGTGGACTAGATACACACACTGGAAAAAATACTTTGCTCTATTAAAAGGATGATTAGTTCAGTAAATTATGGCCTTCAGAGAAAGATGATTATGGCAGACCCTTGTTGTGAAAGGGAGAAGGGGGAGGGGGCAGGAGGTTCATTTCACCACAAAGTAATTATACTGAGCCAGAATGTTACCATTTATCAAAGCTGAAAGATGACACTCACTGCTAGCCAAGGGAAACTGCTACTCAAATGCTTCCATCCAGATCAATGCATACCACATTTTTCTCCAGCAGAAAGTAATTATACAACAGAAAACTTCACAATCAATACCCACTCAAGCTAACTTACGGACTGCAGTACAGGCATGAAGATATGGCACTGTCAACTGTCATTGTGGGCTACCGCATTAGACCCAGAATAAGGCTCTTTTCTTTTTCTTATTTCAAAGACTTTGTAGCTTATTTTCAAACATACTGTATAAGCGGTTCTCTCAGGAAAATGACTTTAACTACATCATATAATAATAATAATAATTTACATCTCAATCATGATTGTAGACCACAACTATAATCAGTAGCCAACACTGATTTACTTGTTGATAATTTATTTTAAAGCCTAACGCAACACAATATAAGAGAAAAATCAATTGTTTAGGCAAGAAATCAATCCTACCACTCACTGAAAGCTAAAATACTTCCTGGAGCATTGGCTTCTAAAAGCTGCAGTTGAGAATCTGACCTTTATGAATGTCAGAGATCAGAAATAGAGGAATCCACCTATGTGAAGTATTAAATTGATATATATTTTTTAGCATTCAATACTATGCATATTTGTCTACACATACACAATGTAACAAGCTAGAGAGTAGATTCTTGTTTTAGGACTTGAGGAATTGTTTAAAAACGCATCTAAATGCCAGTTTTGACAACTGCTTTCAGTAAGGTAGAGCTTAGTCTTATAAACCAATCTAATACATCAGGAAAGGTTAAAGGGCATGAAAAAAATCACTACTTCAGTAAAAAAAATTTGACATCCAATTTTCAAGCTGATTTATCAGTGGAAAGCTAAAATTGATAGTTTGCCATTACTGGGTAGCAGGCTGTCTAAGAAAGCTGTTACAAAGCCTTTCATTTTGATTTAGCCACATGGATCAATACAAACCTATACTGTTTCAATTTTACAAATATTGATTTTCTGATATAACCTCAGTAAGAGAAGATATATCAACCATACTGAAAATAATCATGAAATTTATTTTGTAAACTTTGTCTCTCTCAACAAATGTACTGGGTGTTTTAACAAAACTTTTTTATTCATAGAATGGATCATCATTGCCAAAATGATCGCCTCAGCTGAAAAAAAAAATCCCTGTTCACTTTAAAATGCAAGTTGAACTATTAAATCAGTTAAACTTGATTCATACAGTTAACAAACCTTTAATTACTTAGATAATACTGGTTATGTGCTAAACTTCTCTCAGATAGAGAGGTCAGAGTAGCTATACATCCCATAACTATTGTTTATATTAGTATTTCATTTTATAAAATCATCTTCATCATCTTTTTTATTTTTAAACTGAAGAGTATAAGCAGAAAGTGCATGTTTGATTTCTGTAGCTTTTACTTAGATTTAATTTCAAAACATTTTGAAAGTGACCTTGTTTGGGACCAATGTAGATGCAATTACCTCTTTTATCTTCTTTTTTTAAAACTGCAAAAATTACTACAATTTAAACTTAAAACATGGAACCTACTGTCCCTTTCCATTCCTGGTAGTAAAGTCAAAAGATTCAGTGATAAACACTCCCAAAGGAGCACAAATCTTTGAGCACCATTGTCTCTCTCTGGGCACTTTTAGACGCAACTCTAATCTCATGAACTTAAAAATTCACTTTCAGCAACTTCGCACGGGCAAAGTTTAGAAGTGCCTCCCTACACCAGAAGTTATTCGGCCGCCACTGGAAAAAACGGCACCAGACGGATCACACATTCTTCTGAAGACTGAATTTGGGAAACCTCGGTATCAGGTTTTCAAAAATCCAGTTTTCAAAAGAATGTGTGAGCTGCCCGGCAGCACCACTGTTTTCAATGGCGGCCGGGTGACTTCTGGAGCGTGGAGGCACATCTAAACTCCACCCACATGAGGTTAGTGAAAACGGATTTTTACGTCCGCGAGACTGGAGGCACATCTAGAAGTGCCCTCTGAGCACAGAAGGATAAAAACCAAGGCACACAGAGGTGGGAGTGGCTTGGCCAACCTCTACACAGCAGGCCAGAGGCACAATCAAGAATAAAACGTCAGTTCTTTATGGCAGGGTTGGCCCAAAGTTGGATTCCATTATCCTGTGGCCATAACAATTCATTTTTATTAAATATTAGTATTTTCTAAGTAAAATATAACCAGAAAGACATCATACAATAACAGCACCAAACTCTGCATATTTTTATTTATTTATTTTAAATTTATTTTTCAATTTAATACCCCGCCCCTCCTGTCATCAGGCAGCCCGAGGCGGCTTACAATATAAAAACACAAATAAAATCCAATATAAAACATTTTTAAAAATGGAGCCCAAAGGAGGGCGACATATTACCACCACCACCACGGTATTTATGGGTGAAAACAGACATGACGCTAACCACCCTTTAACCACCCTTGGTGGTAATTTATGCATGTTTCAGGGCTGCATAGGGCATCAATACAGTCCTGCAACATGCATAAATAACCACCAAGGGTGGTTAAAGGGTGGTTAGCGTCATGTCTGTTTTCACCCTAAGTCCATGTATTTAACTCACACAGTTGGTGTTGATAAGTTTGAAAGGACTGGACTAGCCCTGCACTATAGAAATAATGTATACTGGCTGCATGATGGGGGTGGGTGGGTTGTGTTTCTCTGTTTCCTCCTCTTATGACTTAATTTAATTGTTTTTAACGACTGTAAGCCGCCCCGAGCTGCCTGTGGCAGGAGGGGCAGGGTAACAAGTTTTTAAAAATAAAAATAAAATAAAGACAATGAGAGATTTTTGTGCAATATGGCCCACCAGGACATTGACGTGAGGCAATCTGGCCCACAGTAGCCAAGAAGTTGAACAGTCCTGCATTACGAGATCACTTACAGGGATCAAGATGAATTCATCACCTATACTGCAGAATTAGGAGAATTTTTGTGGGGTGGGAGAAGTTTATAGTTGAGGACAGCTTGCCTTCCCTTTTGAAACTTCAGGGCAGACAGTTGCCACTATTGGTTATGAATCAGTATCCTGATAGGCTATGGAACATACAAAATCTGTTACTTTCATTTGTATAGCCTGTATTTTGGTATGTCCGGTAATAAAAACAATAGCAAATATAATTTAGTAGTGCTTTTTTGCTTCAGTCTCCAGATATATATACTCAATTTAACAGAATAAAAACCAACTGACAATGGCCGCAATCCCAAACGAGATCCACGTGGCACAATGTCTTCTCTATGAACATGCGCGTGGTTTGCACACGTGTGTGCAAGCACATTGCGTGCGGCACATGGGACTGACCCCAATGGGTACAGCCACAACAAGCCTATCATGGTTTGGGCAGCCTTAACCCACATCTTTCACCATTGCCACACAACACAGTGCATCATGTACCTGATGGCTGCCAGATGCTCCCCCAACCATGGGGTGGGCAGTTGGCTGCTACAGTATGCATCCTCATAAAAAGGCAAGGATGCAGCATGTAGCAGCCTTACCCAAAGTGGGGTACAGTTGCCTGATGCGCAACAGCACGTTGTCGCTCGTGGGCCCAGTCTTTGTCTGTTGCAGGGCTTTGAGTGGCTGGCACTGTCTCCGTTCCCACACAACCACATCACATCTGGGGGCAGGATAGTGGGCGGGCTGGGGGACGGTAGGTGGGGTGGGTACCCATGCATGTGGACAGCACCTTGGCTCGCCTTGGGGCGTGGCAGGACCTCCAGCAGTGACCTGCTCACCCAGCTCCTTGGGGAAGGGGCAGACTGTCTGTCCTGCTCTCCGTGCCGGCCCCGCAGTGTGGCAGCTGTGATTGCCCACCACGGGTCATGCAGGGGATTGGGCCCTCCTTTCTCATTTGGTAGCATCCACCTGTGCATCAGGACATGACCTGAAATGGCACAAACTGAAGAAAACTGGGCTTTTAGTGAAAAAGGAAAATTTGGGTCACTTACCTCTGTGAATTTTCTCTCTCTCCCAGGGAGGCAGGAGGTCCTTAGTTGGGTTTAGCTCCTTCTCTCCAATCAGAGGTAGGGTGAGGCTTTTGACTGACAGCCCAAGGCTAGGAGAGAAACTAACCCTAGTCTGAGACCCCAGATTTGTGACTAACAAAGCTAAGAAACTAGAAAACGAACTGATTAACAGCTAACTTTTATACTTTTAACGAAGAAAGATAGAAATCTGCAATTCATCTGTTAACCACCAGGTGGCGGAAGAAAGGCAAAACAGGGGAAAAAGAGAGAGGGAGGAAACATGAGACAAAATTTCCCCCTCTCGCAACAGACTGTCTATGCACCCCCTAGTTATCTGAAACAAGAGAGTGTAACCTACAAGGCTTGGAAGGGACTGCAAAAAGCAAAGAAGTCACTGAGAAAACAACATTTTCACTGGGGCATGTTGGACCACCTGCCTCCCTGGGAGAGAAGAAGGAAAATCAACACAGGTAAGTGACCCAAGTTTTCCCCTCACTCTCACCAGGGGAGGCAGGTGGTCCTTAGTTGGGAAATACTCAAGCAGTAATTCCTTCTCCCAAATGGGTGGGATAAGTGAAAATCCAAACCATGCCCCAGTGGAACCTGATGAAGAGTAAATTAAGGAAGGATTATTTCCAGTACCCTCCTGCCAAAAGCTGCTCTGATGGAGGCCCAAGTATGTAGGTTGCAGTGGTAGGTAAAGGTATGTACTGAAGACCAGCATGCCACCCTACATATTTCCTCCAACGAGGCCCCTTGGAGAAGGACTGCATTGGTGGAAGCACTACACAAAGAATGAGTAGTAATGCCTTGAGGAACCTGAAGCCCTTCAGCCCCCTTGTGGGAAATCTATGTTTGACAGGCAGAGCAATGGAGGCCATGGCCTTGAGAAAGCATCTCACATGGGAATGGGATAAGAATGCTTCCCCCACTCTGAGCTGTGAGGACAGAAGAAAGGGCTGCGACCGGCTGACAAGGGTACCCCCAGCCCTTTTTACAGGCCTCCTGGAGAAAAGCCAAGACATCTGGGATCTCTGCAGCAACAGGAACTACGTTGTTCTCATCAGCTGATCTCTGGAAAGTCAACCAGTGTTATATATACGGTTGGTAGAAAGCCTGAGAGCTGCTAGAAGGGTCTGTAGCATCTTGTCAGCATATCCAAACTTCTTTAACTGCTCCCTTTCAATAACCAGGCAGTCAACTTTAGCTTTTCCAGGTCTTGGTAGAGGATGGGGCCTTGATGTAGTAGGTCCTTGTGGAGGGGTAAGCTCATTCCCGGTTCCATCTGAAGGCTCTTGATTGCTGGGAATCATGGTCTCCATAGCCACTCTGAGGCTATAAGGATTACTTTGGCTTCCCAGACCCTGACGGTTCTGAGCCCCAAGTATCTTTGGAAGAAGAGATATTGGTGGGCATACATAAAGGAGACCTGGGAGTCACGGTAAGTGGAGAGCCCGTTGCTTCATGGCCGTGATGATGTACAAAGTACTTGCTGACCTGGTGATTGAGAGCTGAGGTGAACAGGTCAATGATTGGAAGACAAGTCAATGATTGGAAAACATTGTTGTGATGTCATGGAAGACTTTGTGATATAGGGACCATTCGTCTGGCTAAATAGTCTGTCTGCTCAGTCAGTCGGTGTATGTGTTGAGAATCCCCTGGAGATGAAGTACGGGCAGGGACAGAAGATGAGTCTCTGATCTGCTTCTAGTGGTAGAGTGGCCGAGTTTGTGCCTCCCTGCCTGTTGACATACGTCATGGTCATCATACTGTCGATGTACACTACCACGTGATGGTTCTTCAGTTATTGGTGAAAGTGACAGAGGGCCAAACAGATGACCCTGAGCTCTAACCTGTTGATGTGAAATGTTCTCTTTCGCAGACAACATTCTCTTTGCTGGGAGCCCATTGCAGTGAGCTCCCTATCTGAGGAGACTTGTGTCGGTCTACAAAGTCACTTTAATAGGAGTCAGGATTGGCAGGCCCTCTGAAAACCGACCCTCCTGCAGCCACCAGATCAGTGATGCAAGGGTCAACTGTGGGGGGACAAAAACATTTTTTTGTTGCATGGCCAGCTGAGATTGCCAAGGGAGGAGGAAATCCTGAAGTTGCCAAAAACAGAATGAGGCCCAATCTACCGTGTCTATACACGATACCATGAGACCTACACGGCGAGCCCATATAAGAAGGTCTGAACTCACCAGCCTTCTGAGACTGAAAAATAGACTCTGAATAGCCAATTCCCTCTCCGGGGAGAGGAACACTGGTATACAGAAACATGCCCAGGTGGAGCAGGTGTTGAGCTGGTAGTAGGGAACTCTTCTCCCAGTTCACTACAAAGCCGTGGGTCTGAAGACAGAAAATGGTACGATCTACTGCCTTGCTGGCTGCAGTCATGGAGCCTGCTTTCACCAGCAGGTCGTCCATTTAAGGAAAAACAGAGATCACTTCCAGACAGAGGGAAGCTACCAGGGATACAACGATCTTGGTAAACAGGAGCTTCTGCAAGTCCAAAAGGAAGCACTCAGTATTGATAGAAAGTGCATGTGAGACAACCTGACTGGCATGTGGAGATACACCTCCCGTAGGTCGATAGATGCCAGAAAGTCATTCGGCTGTAGTGCTTGGAGAATGGATCTCAGGGTCTCCATCTTGAATCATCTGGCTTGTTCAGCCATTTGAGATCCAGAATGGCCCCAGAGTCTCCATTTTTCTTAGCAACTGTGAAGAAAATGGAGTAAACACCACAACACCTTTGTGCCAATGGAACAGGTTCTATAGCTCCTATATTGAGGAGATGATCGATGGCTTGTAGCAATCGCTGGTGCTTGTGTTCATCCCTGGATCGAGGGAGCTTGATAAAAAAATTCCTTTGGCCAGGTCTCAAACTCGATCAAGTAACTGCATTGAATGGTGTCCCTTATCCACCTGTCAACAGTTGTTTGTTGCCACTGATGGTAAAAGTTTTGGAGTCTTGCCCCTATCTGAATGGTGGCAGTGGGTGGGACACTTGTGCACAGAGTCATGCTGTAGTTGGGGCAGATCTGTCACCTTTGGCTGGACATCTGGCGAAGGATCCAGTTGCTCGGCCACCTCTATGCCCACGTGATCTCTGAAAATAGTAGCCCCCTCTCTGATAAAACTGCTGAAAACAACATTTTTGACTGGGTTGGGATCTTCATCTTGTGTCCTCCTTTGACGGGTTGATTGGAAGTCCATTCTTTTTTTCTGGCTGGTCTGTCATGGCGTTAGCCATGGGCTAACTGAACAGTTTACTGCCTGTGAAGGGGGCTGATGTGAGGACCATCTTGGCCTGTAAATCGGTTTTCCAAAGTTGAAGTCAAATTGCCCTGTGAGCAGCCACACTGTTGGCCGCAGCCCTTGCTCCCAGTTGTACAGAATGTAAAGCTGCGTCTGCTGTAAAAGAGGACGCCGATGAAATTTGTTTTAGGCCATCCTTTAACTCCTTTGATTCAGTAATGGCTGATAAACCTTTTGCCCACAGTACAGTGGCTTGAGCAAAGGTGGAGGCTGTAGCAGCAGTTCTGCACCCCATGGATGCAACCTCAAAGTTACAGTGTAAAAATGTCTGTACCTTCCAGTCTAGCAGATACCTTTCTGTCCGTTGGAAGCACAGAAGCCTTCGCCAAGTCAGAAGACCCAGCGACTTCTCCCTGACAAGATTACCAGGGAGGTAGCTGTTCTTGCGTTTCGTTTAGAGCTTAACAGGAGGGAACAGCTGGGCTCAAGTCTGTCTACAGAATAATCAAGTTAATTAAAATATGTTAATAAGTCTGTACTGCTATATTGGGAACTGGTATCGAATCGATTGATTATAAGTTGTTCTGATTTATTTGATTTGTGGTATTGTTACCCTTTTATAAGAAGAATGGCTGTAAAAGTGGCTTTTCCTTGGCAGCAGCCAGCTATATGTGCTAGGCAGGGAATTTGTCCTATTAATTATTTAGCTTATTTCTCTGTATTAGTATTTCTAATTAAAACAACTGGTATAAGGAATTTACAGGAATTCCTTCAGGAATGCTGAAGGAATTTACAGGAATGTATCAACTGCTTGGAAGACTTGACTCAGTCTAGTATCCTTCAATGCTGGCAACTCTCCGATTTCCACTATGGGGCTAAATAGCTACTTTGGAGTTGCTCATTTTTGCACTGTTCAGATGATGTTTTGACTGTGTGTATAGCTGTTTTAAGTGTTTGATTATTTTACTTTTATATTTTTATTATTTTAAATTTTGTTATGGCCTCTGGCCTGAACAAGAAAATAAATAAATTTTGATTTGATTTGATTTGATTTCTTAGGAAGAACAAAGCTGCCTGACTGGGATTCTGGAAGGAAGTAGAACTTTTTAGCCAAAGAGTGAATGCCCCATGTCTTTGTAGGCTGCTGCCACAAAGTTTAGAAGCTTTAAATACAAAGAGGGAAAGGGAAGGAAGGAGGCATCTGGCACATCTTTGGGCAACACCACGTCAGTGTCCTCTGCCAGGTGCTCCTCCATCTGAAGTAGGGGAGGAGGCGGGGGTAAAGAGTCTCCTATCCTGGCTGCCACTCTGGCTATTGTAGACTCAAAGGTCTGACTGAAAAATTCTCGCCCCTGCTCTAGGGACAGGGTCCCTTGTGTCCGTATCTGGCAATTCTCCCTAATCTTTATCATCAGCAATTGAGTATGTCAGCTTGAGAGTGCTCTTAGAGGCACCTCTGTCATTGGCGCTTTCCCTGGTGACTGGGGGAGCAGGCCTATGAACCAGGGGGGAAGAGCGATTTGGATCTCTCCTCATTGTGGTTCCTTAAAGAGGGTGCAGGACTAATCCCTGCATAGTGTTGGCCCCACAAGTGAGCAAGCCTCTGAGGCCCTCTAAGGACCAGCTCCTGACTAAGCCACTGCAAGATCTGAAAAGGGGGGGGAGGGGGGCTGAGGACCCTGGCCCGAAGGTCCCTTTCCTCCTTTTGGGCACCAACCTGCCCCCAAACCGCTTCCTCTCTGCGAACACCAGCTTGCATGGGACACATACTGGCTCCTGGGGTCTTGGCTGGAACAAGGAGAATGGGAGTGGGAGGGAGAATGGCACCCTCTCTGCCGCCTCTTGTCGTGTCTATAGTGGCTTAAAGCGGCAGAGGAGGAAGCGAAGGAAGAGTTCCTACCGCTGCATCTGTGCCTGTGGGCCCTTCACCTGCTAGTGCTGGAGCCGCAGCAAGGCTGCCTAGAGAGGTACCTGCGGGAACTCCGAGCCCTGCTGCCATGCCTCCGTCTATCCTCTGAGGAGGAGGAACTGGAGGAAGACCAGCTTTAAGACCAGTCTTGGGAAGTCAGGCATCACCCTGAAGGGCTGCAATGCCAAGGAGAGGGCAGGTACTAATGGAACCGGCTGAGGTAATTTCAATATGGCAGCCATTCCCAGAAAGCACGGGAACAGGCTGCAATGCTCCAGCACCATCCATGGAGGAGATGTGGGCAGGATCCTGGCCCAAGGGGAGCAAGGAGTTTGTCTCCTCATCCCAAAACCGTTACCTAGACTGCGACTGGGATCCTGAGGGCCTGGAAAGCCCTTCACCTTCCCCGGCTTCCATGTTCCTTGAGGGGAAAGTACTGTCACTGGAAAGGTTCAACCTACCACCCCAGTGCTGTCCTTCCTAACAAAAAAAGGGGGGGGGGGAGTTCTGAGGCAAGGGAGCTGCTCCTCGAGCCACATTAAATTCCCTCTAGGGAATACATAGAGAGCAGGGTGTTCCCCCACCCCCACTCAAAACTGAAGTACAAGGAATAAGAAAAGAAAAAGTAAAAAGAAAGTCTAATTTCTTCTCCTAAGGGAGAAGAAAATCCATCCTGCTGCTCTGCTGAAGGCAGTAACAGATCTGGGGTCTGAGACCAGAGTTAGCTCCTCCCCTGGCCTTAGGCTGTCAGTCAAAAGCGTGATCTTGCCTCTCTTGGAGAGAAGAAGCTAAACCCAACTAAGGACCGCCTGCCTCCCCTGGTGAGAGAGAATGCTAGTTCATGTATACATTTCCTGCAGAGACACTATTAGACATACCTATACCCCAAATAAAGGGGGAACAGTGAGCCTTTCAAGAGAGTCATGATGTTGGTTATTTCACATAATGGTTGTAACATGCAAATGAAACCACCACATCAAGGAACAAAAATCAGACAGAAACTTCACAATGCTTAAGGGCTTCATCTTTTATAGCAACAGCATTAATGGAAAAATTAATGTAGCATTGAAAAACAGTGAACAGCTTAGCTGTGTTGCAGAGCATTTAGATCATGGAAAAAACACATTTTTCTTTCCTGATTAGTTTTTAAAAAAAATTAATTTTCTGCATTATCCAATTAATCTCTCAAAAATATAGTCAAGTACATATATAGTTATTCATATCAATAGATCAGTGACCTTTACAAAATAAATGAAGGTATAAACCAACACCAAAAAGCAGCTTTAAGTTAGAAAATTCAAGGAAATTAGAGGATTTTTTTTATTTTATTTTTATTTTTATTTATTACATTTATACCCCGCCCCTCCTGAAACAGCTTGGGGCGGCTTACAATCTCAATATATATATATTGAGAAATATAATATTTTAACCATAAAATATTTTAAACGCTCATAATATACAACAATTAAAACAGGACCAGGGAACATGATACATAATACAATAAATTAGGGGATAAAAACCCCTCCTAACCCACCCTCCCCAAAGGCCTGGGTGAACAGCCAGGCTTTACAAATTTGCCGTAATGTTAAAAGGCTTGGGACCAGGCGAGCTTCCTCCGGGAGGGAGTTCCAAAGGCGTGGCCCGGCCACTGAGAATGCGCTCTCCATTGTGGCCCCCCGCATAACATGGGGGACATCCAAGAAGGCACCCCCGGCAGACCGAAGGAGCCGCTCTGGGGCGCGGAGGGCAAGGCGGTCCCTGAGGTACGAGGGGCCCAGACCGTGAAGGGCCTTATAGATCAATACCAGAACCTGGATGACAGAACACACTCTGGAGAACTATCCAGGGTAACTTAATGTATGCTATTTTATATGAGCAGGACCTATAAGTAGTACTACAGTAAAATTCTACATTCTATCATAGGCCCTTTTCACACAGACACTAAAACACTGATAAGCCTTTCTGCTGCCCGAGTTCCAGCGACCAGGGAGCCAGGAACTGGTGAGGTTGCAGTTCATCTGTATACTCTGCCAGCTGCCTCGGCTATCAACACCTGAGTACGGTGCAACCCTTCTGGAGCTTGGCCTTTCTGCCGCCTGAGTTCCAGTGACCAGCAGAATACTACAACAACACTGCATACTCTGCCAGCTGCCTCGGCTAACAACACCTGAGGACGCCGCGACCCTCCTGGAGCTTGGCGTTTCTGCTGCCCGAGTTCCAGCGACCAGCAGAATACTACAACACCACTTGCCAGCAGAATACTACAACAGCAGCAGCTAATGGTAGGCCTAAGGGAAGTTCTACCACCTGGTGGCCCCTCAGTGGTCAATAGGTCAACCACTCTCCACCTCATTCTTCTCTGTCTCTTCTCTATTACCTATCCTCCCCACCATCATGCCTGCCCTAATCTCTCGCCTTCCCTCTCCCTCCTTCTCTGCTTTTCCCCTTTCCCCCCCACCTCTTCCTTCCTCTACTTCTTTTCCCCCTGCTCCTTCCTCCCTCCCAGCCCATCACTTCTCTCCAACCTACTCACACTTCCTCCTCCCCCTTGACTACCTTCCCCTCCTGCTCCTCTTGCCTGCCCTGCCACTCCCTTCTCCCAATCTTATCCCCATTCCCTGCCTTCCCCCTGATCAGCTCCCATTCTCCTGCTCCCTTTGGAACTATCGCTCCTCTGCCAATAAAGCCCCCAACATCCATGGTCTATTCCTCTCCCACTCCCTCCAGCAATTGCCCTTACTGAAACTTGGATCTCCCCCTCTGATTGAGTCACCCCAGCTACCCTCTCCTTTGGGGGTCTCTCCTTATCTCACCAGCCACGCCCCGAAGGCCGGGGTGGTGGCGTGGGCCTCCTTCTCACTAACTCCTGTCAATTCCAACCACTTTCTCCTCCCCCCTCTCTCTCCTTCCCTTCCTTTGAGGCTCACTCTGTGCGCCTCTACTCCCCACTCTATCTCCACGTCGCTGTCATCTACTGCCCCCCCCCGGCTCTCTTTCTTCATTCCTCTCTGAATTTGAGTCCTGGCTCACTTTCTTCCTCTCCGACGATACCCCCACTCTCATCCTCGGTGACTTCAACATTCATGTTGATGTCCCTTCCCAGCCCTCCATCTCTCACTAGCCTCCTCCTTCAACCTCCACCTTTGGACCAACTCCCCCACCCACACTAACGGCCATTCTCTTGACCTTGTCTTCTCTAGGAACTACTCTGTCTCTGATCTCTCCTTCGATTCTCATCCATCTCTGACCACTTCCTTGCCTCTTTCAACATCTCCCACTGCCCCCCTTCCTCTTCTCCATGCCCCTTCCATGACCTGCAGGCCATTAACCCCCTGGACTTTGCCTCCTCTCTCTCCCCCCCTTCTCCTCTCAGTCTTCTCCTCCTCCCATGACTCTGCATTTCTGCTTTCAATGCCTCTCTCCTCCACCCTTGACTCCCTTGCCCTTCTCTCCTCCCGCCCTGCCTGCTCCTACAACCCCCTTCCTTGACTCACCCCCAGTAACTGGAATCTCCACTCCTGCACCCATGCTGCTGAATGCCTTTGGCACAAATTCCACTTTCATGCTGACTTCCTTCACTTCAAATTCTGTCTCTCCTCCCTTACTTCTGCTGTCTCCTTCGCTAGACAGAGTTACTACACCTCCCACATGGAGTCCTGTTCTCAGGACCCTCGCCGCCAGTTCTCCACCTTTGACTCCCTCCTCAAGCCCCCCCTGTCCTCCTCCTCCCTCTTCCCTTTCTGCTCAGGCTCTTGCTTCCTTCTTTACCTCCAAGATAGATAAGATCCGCCTTGACATCGCTTCCCACTCCTCTCCCCTTCCTACCCCCTCCCCTCTCCTTCCTCCTTTCCTGTCCTCCTTTCTTCCCACCTCCCATGAAGAAATCTCCTCCCTGTTCGTTTCCTCCAACCCTTTCACTTGCCCCCTTGGCCCCATTGCCTCCTGACCTCCATTGTTTTCACTGTCTCCCCTTCCCTCCTGCACATCATCAATCTCTCCATCTCTACTGGCTCCTTCCCATCCGCCTTCAAGCACGCCACTGTCTCTCCTATCCTCAAAAAGTCCACTCTTGACCCCTTTGACCCTTCTAGCTACCGTCCTGTCTCACTCCTTCCTTTTGCTTCCAAGTTTCTTGAACCTTTTGTCTACTCCCGTTGCCTCGGATTCCTCTCCGCCAACTCCTCCCTTGACCCCCTGCAATCTGGCTTTCGCCCCCTTCACTCTACTGAAACTGCTCTCACTAAGATCACCAACGATCTTCTTGTAGCTAAATCTAACCGCCTCTATTCCATTCTTGTCCTCCTTGACCTCTCTGCTGCCTTCGATACCGTTGACCACTCATTCTTGCTGGATTCACTTCACTCCCTTGGCTTCTGTGGCTCCGTCCTTGACTGGTTCTCCTCCTACCTCTCTGACTGCTCCTTCAATGTGTCTCTTGCCAACTCCACCTCCTCCTCCCTTCCACTCCCGGTGTTCCCCAAGGCTCTGTCCTTGGCCCTCTCCTCTTCTCTATCTATACCCTGTCCCTAGGCAAACTCATTGCCTCCCATGGCTTCCAATATCACCTCTACGCTGATGACACTCAACTCTCTCTCTCCATCTGTTAAAACTCGCCTCACCAGCTGTCTCTCTGACATCTCTACCTGGATGTCTCAACGTCAACTCAAACTCAACATGGCTAAAACTGAATTTCTTATCTACCCCCCCCCTTCCCTGTCGATCCTCATCGATGGGGTCACCATCCTTCCCATCCCCCAAATCTATAGCTTAGCCTTCATCTTTAACTCACCCCTTTCTTTTAAACCCTACATCAACTCTGTTGCCAAATCCTGTTGCTTCTCCCTCCATAACATTGCTAAGATTTGCCTTTTTCTCTCTGTCTCCTCTGCCAAAACTCTTGTTCATGCCCTGGTCATGAATTATTGTAACCTCCTTCTTGTAACCTCCTTCTCACTGGCCTCCCCCGCTCTCACCTTTTCCCCCTTATCTCCGGTCCAAAACTCTGTTGCCAGGGTCATCCACCTCACCCATCGCTTCGACCACGTGCAACCCCGCCTCTCCTCGCTTCACTGGCTCCCCCTTCCTAAACGAGTCCTGCACAAGCTTAGTCTTAACCTATAAAGCTTTTCATAACCTTGCTCCTCTGTACCTCTCTGCACTAATTTCCCTCCATACTTCAGTCTGTGAACTCTGCTCCTCCTCTGTCCCCTCTCTTGCCCTCCCACGCCTTCCCTGCTCCCCTAACCGCCTTTGTCCCTTCTCCCTAGCTGCCCCCCACGCCTGGAACTCCCTCCCTGCCAACATCCGTCTCGTCCCCTCCCTTCGTACCCTCAAATCCCTCCTCAAGACCCATCTCTTCCGTTCTCGACTTCTCGCTCCCCTCACCTAACTCCTGCTGATACCCTCCATCCAGTACAATCTGTTACCTGAGGTCTGTGTACTCCTATCCTCACCACATGGACCAGCCAGCCATCATTCTTGATGGAACCAAGCCAAGCACGTGCACCTGGGACTTCGCATCCTCATGAATGTTACACTCCTTGTCTCTCCCTCTGTTCCCCTTCCTTTGTCTACCCACTGCCCCCCGTCTCTCAGATTGTAAGCCCTAGGGCAGGGACTGTGCCTATTCAATTAATTTGTAAATCGCCAGGTGCATTGCTAGCGCTATATAAATGCTTCCTAATAACAACAACAATAAAAATAATAAAACCGGTGTTACATTTTATTATACATGTTGCAGGGCTGCAAGTGTGCTCTATGGGTGCCCTGCAACATGTATAATAAAATGTTCCACCATCTCTCTCTCTCTCACTGGCAGCTCGGGACAGCTCACAACATAACGTGCAACGACTGGGAAGAAGGGTGGGGAGTTGGCTCCCTGGTGCTGAGGCCAGGGAATCCTCCCCACCTGTAACCACTCTGCTGTCCCTCCCCTTTCAGGTAACCATCAGCAGCACCTACAAAGGGGAGTCGTCAAAGGGCGAAGTGCCGTTGGCGGGCCGTTGGCGGTGGAAGCAACTACCATCGATAGCATCCCTTCTCTGCAGAATGGCCCTGCTCTACAGCAACCTAGACGGTGTCTTTGCCCCCTCCCCCCTACTGGGGGGGGGGAGTAGGAGGTTGAGAATACTGAGTGACTGAGAAGTGGGGTCCTATAATATTTTTCAGGGGAATTGAGTGAGGTGGGGTGTGGGGGTACATGGTCTCCCTCTGGTGGCAGGAGAAGGAGGTTGGTGTAGTGTGGAGGGGAACCCCTGGTGTGAGCAGGAGTGACCGTCCAGGGGGAAGGGTTACCCACCTCTGGCAGAGGCAGGTAGGGGGGGCTGTGGACCCTCTCGCCGGCCTGTTGGGGCAGCCTATGGAGGATGGGTGTCTAGCAGGGCTCTCTGAGGAGGGGAGGGGTTCTGCAGCTATCGGGGTTGTTAAGGATCGGGGGAGATATGGTCCAAAGGGGAGGAGTCTTTCATCAGTGAGGAGGGAGCGGTGCCTTGTGTCCGTTCCCCTCTCAACCCCGCACGCGGGTAGGTTGTGGGTCGAGGTCCAGGAGACCCTGGGCCTTGATTTGGTGCTGCTGAACGCGAGGTCGGTTGTCAATAAATCATCTACCATCCAGGAGTTAATCCCGGAGTGGGACGCTGACCTTGTGTGCATTACAGAGCTGGCTGGACAATGAATCGGGCCCTATTTTGGCCAATTTTGTTCCAGCTGGGTTCTCTGTGCAGCATCAGCCTTGGCTGGAGGGATGGAGGTGGGGGGTGGGGTGTAGCCATTGTTATCAAAGATGCATTGTCTTTTAGGAGGTATCTGGTGCAGGCTCCACCAGATATTGAGTGCCTCCATCTTGTGTTGGATTTGGCCAGGGACAGATTAGGGGTGCTGCTGGTGTACCATTCACCCAATTGTCTGGCGGCATCCCTACATGCTCTTGCTGATCTGGTGTCAGATGTGATCCTCCGGACCCCTAGATTAGTGGTCCTGGGGGATTTTAACATCCACACTGAGACCGAGCTTGGAGGAGCGAGGCATGAGTTCATGGCCTCCATGACAACCATGGGCCTGTCCCAAATCATCTGTGGCGCCACACATGAGGAGGGATATACACTGGATTTGGTTTTCTGCATTGGCCTTGAGGCGGGGGGGTCAGTTAGTAGAAGTCAGGGGAGTAGAGCCTTTGTCATGGTCTGAACATTACCTCCTTAAGATGTGCATCTGGCGCATGTCAGTCCCTAACAGAGTGCAGAACCTATTAGATCAGCCCGCTCCCGGAGACTTAAGAAACCTGATCGGTTCTGGAATGCTCTGGGGGAGTTTCCCCTGGACCTTGACACCCGCTCTGTCGATGATCTCGTAGCCTTCTGGAACACCTTGTTGGCTGAGACCATTGACAGAGTGGCTCCCAGGCGTCCGCTGCCCTCCCAAGTCTCCCACAGATCTCCTTGGTTTACCGAGGACCTGCGGTGTTTGAAGTGGGAGAGCAGGCAGTTAGAGCATCGGTGGCACCGGACTCGCAACCAGTATGATTGATCGCAGCATAAGAGCAGTTTAAAGGCCTATGCTGTGGTGGTGCAGGCAGCAAAGAAGCAGTTCTTTGCTGCCCTTATTGCATCTGCAAAGTCATGTCCAGTGGAGCTTTTCCGGGTGGTAAAAGGCTTGGTCAGTCCTGCCTGCCTCCACCTGGACCTGGAGCAATCCAGTGACTACTGTGACCGGCTTATTGAGTACTTTGTAGGTAAGATCGCTCGCATCCGCCATGATTTCGGTACCACAGTTATTGCAGAGGATCATCTTGGGGCTATGGATGCCCTGTCCTGCCCTGTTTTGTGGGATCGTTTTCAGATGATGTTGCCTGTCGACGTGGAGTCCTTGTTGGAATCTGTCTGTGCTGCTACTTGTGAGCAAGATTCACGCCCATCCTGGCTGGTGAAAGACAGCCAGGAGACGTTACGGCCATTGCTGGCTTAGGTGGTTAGTGTCTCCCTTCAGGAAGGCAGGGTGCCTGACTGTCTGAAGGAGGCTGTGATTAGGCCCCTGCTCAAGAAATCATCTCTTGACGCTGATGCTCCTGCCAGTTATCGGCCGGTCTCTAACCTCCCCCTTTTAGGGATGGTTATTGAACGGGCAGTAGCACGGCAGCTCCAGGAACATCTGGACCGCACCAGTTTCCTTGATCCCTCCCAGTCTGGGTTCAGCCTGAATGTGTTACAGAGACGGCATTGGTGGCCTTGGTTGACAATCTCTGTCTGGCGTTGGACCAGGGTTGTCAAACCTTACTGGTCATGCTAGACCTTTTGGCTGCATTCAACACAGTCGATCATGAGATGTTGGTGACTCACCTGCAGGACCATGCCGGGACTGGCGGAACGGTCTTGTACTGGTTTAGTTCATTCCTGGCCAGGAGAACTCACCGGGTGGTCTTGTGGGAGTATACGTCTTCGCCTCGGGACCTCATGTGTGGAGTTCCGCAGGGTGCCATTCTGTCCCCCCCTTTTGTTTAACATCTATATGCAGCCATTAGGTGAGATCGTGAGAGGGTTTCAGCTCTACCTCTCCTTTTCCATTAACCCAGGTAATGCAGTCTCCCTATTTTCCCAGTGCCTGCCAGCTGTGAGGTTGAGCCATCTGCAATTGAATCCTGACAAGACAGAGGTGATGTTGGTGGGCGAGGGCTTGGGGGGCCTAGGGGTGGTTGAATCTCCTATTGTTGGGGGCGGGGTTCGCCCTCCCATGGTCTCTCAAGTGCGAAGTCTGGGTGTGCTCGTCGATTCATGGCTCAGCCTGGAATCTCAGGTTGTGGCTGTGGTGGGGAGTGCATTTTGGCTGTTACATCTTGGCCGGCGGGTTCGGCCGTATCTCTCAGTCTCTGACCTCGCCACTGTCATTCATGCCTTCATCACCTCGAGGCTGGATTACTGCAATGCATTCTACGTGGGGCTGCCCGAGAAGCTGGTCCGGAGGCTGCAGCTGGTGCAGAATGCCACGGCCCGTCTCCTTACGGGGGTGGGTCACGGGGCACATGACACCAGTGCTCTGGGCTCTGCACTGGCTGCCTATAGAGCACCGAGCCAGGTTCAAGGTGCTGGTTTTAACCTTTAAAGCCCTTCACAGCCTAGGCCCTACCTATCTGTGGGACCACCTCAGTCCCCATGTGCCTGTGTGACCCTTGAGATCATCCGTGGAAGCCTTTTTGGAGGTTCCCCAAGCGAGACGGGTGGCCACCGATGTTAGATATTTTTCTGTGGCCACCCCAGTGCTGTGGAACTCACTCCTGGAGGAGGCTCAGCTAGCTCCCACTCTCCTGTCATTTTGGTGTTTATGTAACACCTGGCTGCTCCGCCAGGCTTTTGGCGATGGGTGGGTGGGGGGAGGGTCTTCCCCCCCCCCACATATTGTATATTTTTAACGCTTTTAAATTGTTTTATTGTTTTTTATACTGTTGTTCACTGCCCTGGGCTGCCCCTGTGGGCAGGATATACATTTTATATAAATAAATAAAACAAATAAACAAATAAATAATTAAATACATTTAAAACAATTATAAAACTTAAAAACTTATTAAAACTACAAACTCATTAAAAGAGCGGAACTGAACCCCTAAACTCCCCCACCCAACCCCTCTACCGGTCTCCCTCCCCGAAGGCCTGACAGAACAGTCAGGTCTTACATTGTCTTTGGAAAAAGGGAGGTCTGGGGCTAGGAAGGCCTCCATCGGGAGGGAGTTCCACAGCCTAGGAGCGTCCACTGAGAATGCCCTCCCCATCGTCGCCACCCAGGAAAACTTTGAGTCGGGTGTCCCCGGCTGACTGCAGGGGTCATATCCAGGCCTTGGAGACTGCCAGGCTGTGTGGGCTTAAAACAGGCAGAGAATCCATCAGAGTGGAACCAGAATCAGAGGAGACAGCCATCAGGAGGATTCATTGCATTTTGGAAACTTCTAGATGGGAGAATTCCTTCTATAAGTCAAGGGGAGGGGCTTTTGGATTCATGTATCTATGGGCTTAACCTCACAGAGTTAAGAATTGACTTGGAATATCCTGGTGTTGTAGGGTAGCTTTGAGGGGAAGTCGGAGGCCAGACCCATATTCAATATACTGAGAGGAAGGTAGCGATATAAACTAGGATTGGTGCTGTGGCTGCTGAACATGGACTTACAAGTATTAGAATGCTGAGCTGTAGTATTACATGGGCTGGGATATTGAGCTAAAGTTCCCAAATGCACACCAGGGCCCCCTAGAGGCTCTGATGTGTGCCACCCAGCTACATTGAGCCTGTAATATAAAGTCAGCCCCTCGAATCTCCCACAATTTAAAAAAATGAATTAAAAAAATCTAAGGGAGTCTGCAGGTCTCAGGGCCCGATTCTGCGGGTTCCTGTCCACCACCTCCATCCTCCCCAAGCTGGGCTGGGGAGTTGCCTTCCCCCTCCACCCTCCCAGGCGGTTCAGGCAGCAGTGGCAGCAGCAGGAGCTCAAGTGCTGCTGCTACCTGTCCGTTCCTCTGCCCGGCGGGTGGTGTTTCTGACCAGCCCGGCTGGGGAGAGGGAGGGCAATGGCAGTATGCGGGCTCCTGCTATGTAGTCTGGTCCAGGCTGGGCCGCCGGAGAATGCTTCCCCAGCTACCCTCCCCAGCCCAGCAACTCACTTGTTGGTGGCAGCAACAGCTTGTCCAGCTGCTCCTTCTGGCTGCTTCCTGGATGACATTATCCAGTCACACTGCCTTGGGAGGCTCAGTTAGGTGGAGCTCAGAAGCAGCCAGGAGTGCAGGAGGCCCAACTGCAGATTGTCTCCACCCCCACAGCCCAGTAACTCACGCGGCAACAGCTTCTCCAACTAGCCCTCCTGCTTCTCCTGGCCACTCCCAACGGGGCCTCCAAGGCCAGATGACATCATCCAGCCAGGCTGCCCTGGGAGGCCCCATCAGGAGGGGATGAAAACATCCAGAAGGAGCAGGAGGGCTGGCCAGAGAAGCTGCCGCCGGGTGAGCCAGCCTGAGAAGGATGGGACGGTAGGCTATCCCCTAGCAGCCTCCCCATCTAGCCCTGCCCACTAGCAGGAGCCCCAATCTTTTCTCCATTCCCCTCCCCCTGTGGACTCTCCTGCTCTGCTCCTCCACTGTGCAGGCTGGAATTCTGCGCTGGAGCAGCGTGACAGGAGATTCCGCAAGGGTAAGGGGAATTTGTATGGGAAATCCATGAATTGTAGTCCCGCATTTGGCTTGGGGCCCTGTATATAATTTTATTCTGGTAAACTTATTTACCAGAAAATTTATTTATAATGCATTGTCATTCCCAGATCTGGCATAGTGGGTGGAACTAGCCTGCAAATGTCAATAGAGGAAACAGCAGTTCAGGCCTACAGCTGGCTAATCTATCAATGCCAATAAGGGAACACAAAGGGAAAGATCATCTGTTGGAAAACAACATGGCTGGGGGTGTGCTGGTGGGGGGAACTGGATGGGCCAGAGGAAAACGCAGTGACACACAGAAAACATTTTAAAAGGCTTTACTGGTATCACAGAAAGACCATGTAGCAGTTCATTAATGCTTATCAAACTGTCATTGATGATGGTGTTGGAGCTAGCACTATGGTTGATGTGTCAGCGCAAGGTGTCCTACATCTCTCCAGGTATGCGCTCCGCCACTCGGTTTAGCTGGTCCGAACAGGGCCAGTGGCTCACTGCAGCTAACTGGTGAGAGGTTCTCTAATGTATCCCCACCAGTGTTGCAGATGCTATAGAGATCACAGGTGGCGGTAGTTAGAAGTAGAGCAGTCTCCAGCTGGAAATCAATTCTGGCAGAAATTGATCTCCAGTGCTGCTTTAATAGCCCAAAAGCTCTCTTCACAACAGAGCAGGTGGTGCTGAACTTCTGGTTAAAATATCTTTGCTCATGAACCAGTTGCCTTCATGAGCCAGGACTTCAGGGGGTAGGCAGAGTCCCTGCGAACAACAGGCCTTTACCAGCACCCCCCTCATCAATGCATGTTTCAGCAGAGGGTTCAAATTCTCCATTGTACATGCAGCCAAAGAAGGGGTCCTGACGGAAGATGCAGGCATCGTGGTTCTTCCTGGACCACCCAACCAGCACATCTATGAACCAAGCACAGTGGTCCACCATGGCTTGAAGAACCAGAGAAAAATCCCTTCCAGTTCAGGTAGCCATTCTTACCATGGGGTGGGCAGATGATGGTGCTATGGTTTCCATCCATCACCCCTATACAGTTTGGGAACCTTTACCATCGAAAGCCCTCCATTATCCCCACAGGGTCAGACAACTGTACCTCCCATTCCAGCAGCACTTCCGCAAACACTGTCCAAACCTCCATGAGTATGGTGCCCATCGTGAAGGTTCCAATGCCAAATTGCTGGGCAACAGAGCAGTAGGAGTCTTAAGTAACAAGCTTCCAATGGCAACATGCTTCTTCACAGGAACAGGTGACCACATCACCATTCTCTGTTTGTCCAGATGAGGCCTGAGGATCTTGACTATCTGCAGGACAAGGCGATGGGGCATTCTGAAGTTTGATACTCCCTCAGCGTCTCCCCACGAGGACAACACATTCTCTCACTAGTCTGTGCTTTTCTCTTTCACCGAGACAAGCCTCTCGGTGTGTAAAGCCATGTGCAGGATGTGGGTGATCGAAGCTGAGTCTCCCAAGTACCACCTCTGTGCAGACATCAGCTGCCCTTGCACAACTATGATCCTCTCCAGCATAGTCCGTTGTTGCCAAAGGTAGGCAAGTGTATGGTGCTAAAGCAGGAGCTGCTTCTGCGGGATGGTGCTCCTGACTATCCCAGTCACAGATCAAGCAAGAGCCTTTCTGTCCCTTGACAGCCCATCACACCAATGACAGCAGGTGGATGGATGCACTGGACTGCTCACAGGTTCTGCTCAGCAGGGTGGTCGGAACACTAGCAGAATCCCCAATCTATCCCCTGCCAAATCCAATATGAGGTGGACACACTCCATATTGGGTGAGTTAGGCACCAGATACTTCCAAAAGGTTACGGTGTGTTTACAGATCATAGCCACTCCCCCCCGCCCCCAATCCTAGGCTGATGCTGTACCGAATACCAGCTGGTACAATCTCGGACAAAATTAGCCCAGCCACCTCTTCCAGCCAGGTCTCTGTAATGCAGTTGAGGTCAGTGGCTTCATCTTGAATAAGATAATGGATGGTTTATGTTTTATTAGCCATCAACTTCACATTAAGCAGCATCAGATCAGAGGTCCTACCAGCCTTAACCCACAAATATCCTGAGATTTTATTTATTTATTTATTTATTTATATTTATTTTCTAAATTTCTACCCCACCCCTCCTGAGAACAGCTTGGGCGGCTTCCAACAATAAAACCATATAAAATACATATAAAAATTTAAAACATCAACGTACACTATAAAGTATTAAACAGGACCCAGGAACATTAAAACAAAAAGTAGGATAGGGGAGAAAACCCATTAACCCACCCTCCCCAAAGGCCTGGGCGAACAGCCAGGTTTTACAACTTCGCCGGAATGTCAACAGGCTTGGGGCCAGGCGAGCTTCCTCCGGAAGGAAGTTCCAAAGGCGCGGCCACTGAGAATGCCCTCTCCATTGTGGCCCCCCGCTTAACACGGGGGACCTCCAGGAAGGCACCCCTGACAGACCGAAGGAGTTGCAGCCTCCGAACCAGGAACAAGGGAAGCCCCACGTAGAGCGCGTTGCAGTAGTCCAGCCTCGAGGTGACGAAGGCATGAATGAGGGAGGCCAGGGCCGGGCTGGAGACGAACGGACGCAGCCTCCACACCAGATGCAACTGGCGGAAAGCAGCCTTTGCGACTGCCTCCACCTGCTGCTCCAGGCGGAGATCCGTGTCCAATATCACCCCCCGACTCCAGACCTGCAGGAGTGCGAACCCCCCCAATCAGGGGGGCCACTACCTCCCTCACTCTCCCCACCAACATTAACACCATCTTATCGGGGTTGAGCTTCAGTCTGCTCTCCAACATCCATTCCGCCACGGCCTCCAAACACTGGGATAGCAACGAGGCAGCAGGGTCTGGGTCAGTTGAAAAAGAGAGGTACAGCTGAGTATCATCAGCATATTGGTGACAACGCACCCCAAACCCTCTCACGACCTCCCCCAAGGGCTGCATATACACATTAAACAATAATGGAGACAGAATGGAACCCTG
>QEPC01015139.1:728726-754237 GCA_003113815.1 Sphenodon punctatus | reverse complement strand
CCCTTCACTTAAGTGCCCCTCGGCACTTCCGGATGTTAGTCCAGGGGGGTGGGGGTGGGGTGGGGCTCCAAAGCTGTCCCGGTCTCCCCTACTCACGCCCCTCATCTCCAGCACAGCCATGTGAGTCCTCCTTGCCTTGGGCACTGCAGCGGGAGCAGAAGCGGCAGGGATGCAAGCCCCAGCAGCGGGGGTGAGAGCAATGGGGAAACAAGCCCCAGGTGGTAACTGTGCTCTCCTCAGCCCAGCCGCCGGCCCTTCACTTAAGTGCCCCTCGACACTTCCGGGTGTTAGTCCAGGGGGGTGGGGGTGGGGTGGGCTCCAAAGCTGTCCCGGTCTCCCCTACTCACGCCCCTCATCTCCAGCACAGCCATGTGAATCCTCCTTGCCTTGGGCACTGCAGCGGGAGCAGAAGCGGCAGGGATGCAAGCCCCAGCAGCGGGGGTGAAAGCAATGGGGAAACAAGCCCCAGGTGGTAACTGTGCTCTCACTGAGATCAAGCTACAGCTCTCATTTCTGTGCTTATTCTGGGAAATGCAGGGGGTGGCAGATGCACTGAAAAGAGGAGGGGGAGTCCTCTGGCAGTGCACTTGCACATGAGTGTGAGGGGATACATAGCGGGGCAATGGAGAATGCTGGTATGGTATAGTGATAAGCCACTTTGGGGGCTGGGGGTGGGAAGCACTTGAGGGCAGGGGGGACATAGTGGCAGGCAGTACACCTGCCCCTCTGCACTTCCTATTGCCATTTCCAGACCTGGCTTGCCTGCAAATGTCAATAAGGAACACAGAGGGAAAGGAAATGGCTGGAATTAGCACAGGGGGTGGGCCTGGAAGGGTCACATGAAAACACGACACTAGAAATATTTCTGAAGGCTTTATAGATCATTTTTTTCTATTGAACATTTTTAGAAGACTTTATTTAAAACTTTTAAAAGCATCATTAATGTTTTAAACTATCAAAGTGTTTTAAACTAAAACTGTCACTGCTGTGGTGGTTACTGGCATTCTGGTCGATGTGTCGACACAAGATGTCCCTGATCTCCCTGGTTATGTGCTGCTCCACTCAGTTGTGTTGGTCCCAAAACAAGGGGATTAACTTCCCAAAGCTAACTGGCAGGGGTAAGGGGTTCTATAAGGTGGTCCCACTGGTCTCGCAGATGTTGTGGAGAACACAAGAACTGGTGGTGAATGGGGGAGATGTCTCCAGCTGGAAATCAATCCTTGCAGAACTGCTTTAAAATGCCAAATGCCTTCTCCATAACAGAGTGGGTGGCGCTGAGCTGCCTGTTAAAGTAACATTGCTTTGGGGTGTTAGAAATGCTGTATGCTTTAATGAGTCAGGGCTTCAGTTGGCAGGCAGGGTCCCCCTGAACAGGTCACATGAGCACCCCCCTGATTCAAGTTTCAGTGATGGGTCCAAACTTCCTGGTGTACATGGGGGACCGGTGGAAGATGTGGTGGAAGTCGCTGTGCTGTGGAATTCGCTCCCGGAGAAGGCTTGGTTGGCCCCCACTCTCCTGTTATTTCAACGTTTATGTAAGACCTGGCTGTTCTGTCAGGCCTTTGGCGAGGGGTAGGGGAAGTGAGGTTGGGGGGGGAGGGGGAGTGTCTTCTCTCCCCCCCCCCCACATAATGTGCAATTTTAAACTGTTTTAAATGTTTTATTGTTTTTTATAGTTGTTCACTGTGCCGGGCTGCCCTGTGGGCAGGATAGAAATTTTGTATAAATAAATAAATAAATAAATGTGGATGTCATGGTTCTTCCCGGACCACCCAGCCAGCACACCCACAAACTGGGGACTGTGGTCCACTATGGTCTAGAAAACCATGAAAAAGAACTCATTTTTGTTCAAATAGTAATCCTTGCTGTGGGGTGGACAGATGAGGTCCACCCCACAGCATGAGTGCGTCAGTGATGGGGTCCGTCCTCCCCTGGTATCTCAGGTCCCGTAGTCTGGCAGCAATCCTAGATCCGTAGATTCGCCTGGATGTCCAAAGTGGCAGTTCTGGTAAAGGGCGCATTTCGCCAATTACATCTGGTACGATGGCTTAGGTTGTATCTCTCAGACTTCAACCTTGCCATGATCATCCATGCTTTCATTACCTCAAGACCGGACTACTGTAATGCACTTTACGTGGGACTACCCTTGGTGATGGTCTGGAGGCTGCAGTTGGTTCAGAATGCACCAGGGGGACGAGTCGCCGAGAGCATATTACTCCAGCGCTCCATTCTTTGCACTGGCTGCTGACAGCCTTCCAGACCCAATTCAAGGTGCTGTTTTTGACCTTTAAAGCCCTAAATGGCCTGGGCCCCACATATCTGCAGGACTGCCTCACCCTCCGGATTCTGGATCAGCCTCTGCGATCAGCCAGGGGTGCCCTCCTTGGGGTTCTCTGGGTGTCGTCCATGAGGATGTTCTTGGTGGCCACTCTGTGGTTGTGGGACTCCCTCTCATTGGAGGTCCGCCTGGCTGTAGACCTCCACTCTTTCCGTAGACAGTGTAAGACCTGGCTATTCCGCCTGGTCTTTGCTGAGGGATAGAGGATGGGTGGGTTGGGTTAGGGTTGGCTTTTACTGGTTTTACTGTTGGGTTATTTTAAATGTTGAGTTTTTATGATATTATTTTATTTTAAATGTTGTTAGTCGCCCCAAGATACTGTGCAGAAGGGGACGGCATTAAAAAAACTACTAAATAAATAAATAAATAAAATAAAATCTCTCCCTTACAATCTTTCTTAGGCAATGACAGATGATCTGGATCTGCTGCATGGCTCACAGGTTATGCTGAGCAGCAGTAATGAGCACCCTGAAGTTCTCAGGATCTATGGCTGTGTTATAGGCATCCATGAAGTCTGTACACCATGTGCCAAATGTTTTGAACAGCTTAAAGTGCTGAACAGCTGCCTAGCTAGGATTGGCTGAACACTGCACATAACCAAGTACTTTCTCACACTAGACTGCTTCCTGGGGTGAGAATAGCCTGGAAGCAACAAAACAGCTGTGCGAATTTCTTCTTCCCATAGTTCACCACAGGAAGGGAGGAGGGTTGGTGGACAGAACGTGGTGGGGAAGAATGCCTGCCTGTCTGTCAGGCTAAACCTGTGAGTGCGGGGTGAGTGTTGGCTGTCCACATGAACAAGAACTACACGCAGGAGAGCAGCCCATTTATTAGCTCTACTCACTAAAATATGTGATTGTTGAGTGGGGCTGCATGGACTGAACACGGACTCCAGTGGGCTTTTGTCTCATTTGAAAAGACAAGTTGTGCTTTCTTCCATGCCACCTTCTATATGGTGGACTTAGGCGAATAATGGCTCAACCAAATTGTAAACCAAATCCACCCAACTATGCATCTCCCACATCCTGCTATGGATGGGTTACAGAACAGCTAATGCTTCCAGTGTAAGCATCAGAGAGAGGCTCACTCAGGGGATGTCTGTGGCTGCCATCTCAATGATCTGCCATTTTGTAGTAGGTACACACCACCATCACCCCATTCTAGTTGATGGAGTCATCATCATCATCATCATCATTTATAGTGCCAGTAATGTACCTTGTACTTTACAGTCAACTATTGGCAGGTCCCTGCCCTTTGGGCTTAGTCTAAGAGAGACGACCGGGGAGGGGAACAGAGAGAGAGAGAGGAATACATCCAAGAAGTTGTGAAGGTACAGGCATAATGCTTAGCTTAGTTACAGGGGAGAAGAAGAACCAAAGAAAATAAGAATATCAGGGTGGAGACTAAGGGGATGAGGATCTAGGAAAAGCCTGACAGAAGAGGTAGGTTTTCAGGAGGGATTTGAAGATGGGGAGCAGAGGAGGCGTAAGCATTTATATAGTGCAGCAACGTACCTGGTGCTTTACAAAGTAATACAGTAGACACGGTCCCTGACCTAGGGCTTACAATCTGAGACACAGAGGGGGGAGGGAGACAAAGGAAGGGGGACACAGGAAAAGACAAGGGGTGTAACATTCATGAAAATGCAAGGTCTCAGGTACACGTGCTTGGCTTGGTTACATGGAGAATAATGGCTGGCTGGTCCATGTGGTAAGGATATGAGTACACAGACCTCACGTAATTGATTGTACTGGTTGGTAGGTATCAGATGATCTGTCAGACGTCAGCAATATGAGGTAGTGGGGTGCCAGACTGGCTGGTGGTGGTGTCAGATGAGGCAGTAGAGACATGGACTGCGTCCTCTTGCCCCACATTATGGGCTGGTGGATTCAGGATGAGTAAGAAGAGCAACTGCTGTGGGCATTTCCTGTCACTGGGTACCCACAGCTGAGCAATAGCCATAGCTTAGGGGAGTCATGTCCTTCTCTCCCCCATGCACTTTCAGATGAACTGGGTGGGTGATTTGAACTGGCTGGGTGATTTCAGTGGGTTCATCCCCCTTATTTGTGGCCCATGTAAATGTCTATTCCTAGTTAGTCACTGCTTTATACATGAGATATGTGTCAAACGTATAGAAAGTCATCCCACTGTCATGCTTAAAATCCATCCTTTGCTGTGATGCCTATAGAAAACTTGACAAATGTTAGTGTCTGGTGTGCTGTGTGTACTGTATCAGGCTGACCAGTTATCTTTCATTTTTTCCCTGATTTCTTCCCTGTTGCATGCATGATGCACCAGGAATTCCCTGATTTCTTACTGGTGCATCCATGTTATGTCTCTTGTCTGAGACAGTGAACCTTTTGGGGGCAAGAACCATCTTTTGAATGATGTACTGGTAGAATGTGCTACAACAGAGTCCATGATTAGGGCTTCTTGGTGCTATTGCAATACATTATGAGAAAATAATGGCCCACAACCGGAAAGGGAGTGCTATGCATGGAGCCCGAAAAAATGTAATAGGCTCTTTTAAAGTACCTGTCTTTACCACATTAGACCTTAGATGGCAAATACCGTTCCTGTTTGTTTTCGTATTTGGGTTTTTTTGTTTTGTTGCTTCCTTCCATTTACATTGTTTCTGTTCCCAATCGTAGAACATACTTGAATTTGGTAAATCATTTACAATAGATTCTACTGTTTTTAAGATTAATCTTTTCTAGGTCTCAGGAAATTGAAATTAGCGTGAAAATATTAAACTGAAATTTGGTTGAGAGAGGACTGTAGTAAAAACTTACACAGCAGCAATTTTATTTATGTAGCACCCTCCCATTTAAAAAAAATCCATTCAATGAAATATGAAATAAAATAGCAAACAAATGTGCAACACATTAAAAATAAACTAGACCTTTGAAAATTATTGATGAGAAAATAATTTTGTTTTCTGCAGCACATCTTAAACCAGTCTATATTGTTTGAAGCATATGCAAAATAATTTCAAATTCTAATTGATAATATTCCCAAGCAACATGCGTATTACTCATATTTGTCTTTTCCTATCTCTCATACAATCTAAACATTTAGACAGTAGAATTAAGGTGGGTTTAAATATTCTAACAATAGCAAATATGTAAGCCATATAATGGCATAAGACAATTATTTCTGAAGCCGCAACAATCATTAGAATCTGCTGTTCATCTATTTTATTGAACTACCCACGGGGAGCTTTATGGGAGTGCTAGCATGTCAAAATCACAGGATTAAGTGAACAGTGATGACAGTAAACAACTCTTTTCTGTATATTTTAAAGGGTTTACTGAGTTACTTAAAATGCCATAAACATAAATAGTACACTATCTCTACAATACATTCATGACAGATGACTTAAAAATACAGCACTCTTGGGCAATGGAGCTGTAGGAGCTAACCAGCAGCCTTCGTTATTGACAAAAATATCAATATACTAGAGATCACAAATATCAAGAGATGTCTGCAATGCAAATCAAACTGAGAAATTTCTACTGTGTGTGCAAAAACAAATATTGCATTAATTACAAGTCATCTTTTATTAAATCTTTTTATACCTCTGAAAATATAAATTTCTGTTGATATTAGTTAGAACACCAACCAGCCTTCATTATGGCGAATTATGCAATAATCATATAATTATAACTGAATCTTGTTAGTGTCTCTGGATATAGACCAGACTACATTAATCTTTAGAGGCACCAGACTGATATTTTCTTTCTGACCGATTCTTTTCAACAACAGTTGAAACAGGGAATTATCAGTAAATGAGAATGGTGATAGTGGGATTTCACAGGGATTGATTCTATGCCTAATGCTCTTCAACATTTTCATCCGAGGAGCTAAATTAATCATTGCTGAAAAGTTTGAAGAGGACAAAAAAAATTGGCAGCATGGTAAATAATGACAGGATAGTTATACAGAGCCACCTTGATTTGCTTTGTAAGATTTTTATACAGTCAACCCCAAGGGCATATTTCTAGGAAGCAAAGCTACAAAATGAAGGTTGGCAGAAAGGGCAGGATAAAAATTAAAATAAGTAAATAATTATTTTATAAAGTAAAACATTCATATGTGAATAGTCAAACAAAAATCCAAAGAGAATATTCCTGTATAATACTTAGTGATTTGAAAATGCAAATTATCAGCTAGTGTATTCCCCAATTACGCTTGTCTGTATCTCCTCCTTTCTTGCACCTCCTACATTCCTGTACACACACACACACACACACACACACACACACACACACACACACACACACACACACACACACACACACACACACACACCATTTCCCCTCTTCCTCTTGTACCTGACATTTCCCTGCATATACTAGGGATGCACTGAATATTAATAAAAACCCTTGTGAATCTTTCTGAGGTTCCGAATGCAGAGTTCCACCACCACTTAAAACTGCTACCAAGGACTTGGAAATCGGAACCACAAATCTCGGAAAATCTCAGAACTCGGAATCTCGGGACTTGGTGCCCTAGCAGAGACATGGTGCCACATGTGGCCATTGCTGTTTACCATCCCACTCCAATCGCAGTGCAGAACAGCACATCCATCCCTTCCTCCTCCTACAGTATAAAAGGGACTCCAAATTTATTTCTTTTTGTGGTGTTGGAGAGGGAGTTGACAGAAGGAGGGTAGAAAGAAGCACTGGTGCGTGGCTTAAATAAAATTATTTATACAGTACCTCAGGCAGGGACTGTGTCTATATTATTTTTTGTAAAGCGCCAGGTACATTGCTAGCGCCAGGTACATTGCTGGCGCTATATAAATGTTTATAATAATAATAATACATACGCACACTATTAGGGAGGGATATTTGGAGGGAGGGATTTAAGGTTAGGCTTACCAGTAGTTGTAGGAGCGTGTTAGGTAGCATATTAGTAGGAATAGGATATAATTATTAGCAGGATACTTTAGGATACAGGATATAGTTTAGGACATAGTTAGCATATAGTTATATATAGGATATAATAATTTAGGATATAGTAAAAGGATAATTTGGATATATATAGGTTATAGGGTATTTTTATATATAGGATACAGAATATATAAACTTTAGGATATAGTTTTGATTTGGTTAACTTATAGGATTTTTATACTATATTTTTAATATTATATGTTTATATTTAAGTGCATGTGGCATGGAGTCCCAGGACCCCAGGAGGGGAGTGTAGGAGGTGGTTCAGATGTAGGGTGTAGGGACTGGGAGGCAATGTCATATGGCGGTGGCACAGAGGAAGAGGTCACAAGTATGGGACCATTTCTCCCAGCCCCTCCCAAATTTGATGAAAAATCCTCCAAGATTTCCTCCCAGATTTGGTGGAAATTGGCTGGCAGTGCTGACTTCATAAAAACCAGCTGGAGCCGAGACCGATGAAGCTGAATCTCTCAAAGCACCAAAGGTAATGAATGACAAAGTTTTGCAGGTGAAGCATCTGTGGTAATCAATGGTACTGAGGGTGGGGGATAAATGCTGGATTCTGCTTTCCACCAGCTAAGTCATATCAGAATGGACTTTGGGAATGACAGCAGCTGGGACTGGCTACATGGGCAGTCTGGCACGAGAACTGCAAAAAGTAGTATGGGCCACCTGACTCAAGAGACTGAGGAAAAACGGCATTGTTCAGATTTGCTGTGTCTGCAACTTTAACAATGGGTATTTTCAGACGTTACGAGATCACGCTCAATCACAGTGAACCACGGTCAATCCCGTGGCGGGGCCAAAGCGCCCTGAACGTCTGTTAGGCGGCCGCCAGATGTTCACCACAGTCAATACCCACATGGAGTCAAAAACCACCACGCTTCCGGAGCTCCCCGCTGGACCATCTCCGAAAGCGTGGTCAAAGAGATTCCCAACGGGAAACAACAAAATGTAACGTCTGGATGGCAACCGCCGGCCGGAATCAAAGGAAATGATTCCCAGCCGGGGACAAAGCATGCAGCGTCACTGCCAGACAACCAGCAACAACACAGGCACCGGAGGAAGATTTATAGGGCAACCAGCAACGGGGAAACGTGGCGGGATGGAGTGAGGGGGAGAAGGAGAGCGGTGGGCGAGAGAGCAAGGCAGGAGGTGGTGGAGGAGGAGGTAGAGGAAACCCAGGTGAGGAAGGAGAAGGAGGAGGAGATGGTCTTACTGCAGATGGAGGAGGCGGAGGGACAACTGCAGCAGCAGTCAGGGCAGGCTGCCCCGGGGATCTCGGCCGGACCGGGGGAGGAGGAAGCGCCCTGGAAACGGGTAAGGGGAACTAAGGGCAGGGCAACAGGCAGCACAGGGGCACCCGCAGGGAGAGGGGGCCCGGCTGGGCACCCAGCATGAGGGGGGCACGGGACAGGGGCACAATGGGACTGGACCTTAACAACCCCCCCATGTCCCGCAGACACAGAAACGGGCCCGGGAGGCCGAGCTCCCGGAGAAGACAGGCCCAGTACGGGCAGAGGAGGAGGCGGAGGAGGATGAGGTGGACCCACAGGGGTGAAGGGGCAGACGGCCCTACCACAGGGGTGGGCAGTGGGGGTTCCAGGAGACCCGGGACTTCATAAGGATCTGGGGGACCCTGGAGCACCAGCTGGAGCTCGCCCTAAACCAGAGAAACGAGCACGTGTTCCAGGACATAGTGCGGGACATGGGGGCGGCGGGACATCACCGGACCATGGTCCAAGTGCCGCTCCAAGGCCAAGGAGCTAAAGAGGGGGTACAAGGCCATCCGGGACAACAATATGTGGTCCGGACACGGAGCCCGGACCGCCCCCTACTACGATGCCCTGGACTGCATCATTCATATGAAGGAGTCCATCGTGGTCCCACGCCTCGTGTGGAGCACCATGGTTCAGGGCAGAGAACGGGCCAAGGTACCCCCCTCCACTCGCCGCCCCCCAGGAAGGCACATGCTCCAGGGTCCCAGACCCCCAGGGACAGCAGCCCGGAAAGCCCCCCACCCCAGGCTGGAGAAGCGGAGTCCGAGGCCAGCACCCTCATCCAGTGGTCCCAGGGGGACCCCACCCACACCGACGGGTCAGCCCCGGAGTGGTCCGAGATAGACAAAGTGTAAGCGAGCAGCCGCGAGGAGAGGCGCGCCCGGGGCCAGGGGAAGGGGGGGTGATGGAGGGTGGGGGAAGCACAGCCCAGAGGCCGCCCAGGCCCCACAGGCACACCGGAGGGCAGGAGGGGCGGCCAGGGACGTACCCGGCCCCCCAGATCGCCCCCCACCAACCCCCCCCACAAAACCCCCACAGGGCACAGGACCGCACAGCAGCAGGGGCAGGTGGATGAGGAGGCCAGACCAGAGGTGCCCAGTCAGCGGGCGGAGGACCCAGGTGAGGCACACGGATAGGGTGGGGGCGTACCCGGGGGCCAGGGAGGAGGACCCGGGACACAGGGAGCGGGAGTGAGGGGGCTGGGCGGGGGGCGGGGCCCCGGATCTGACCCAGGGGGGACATGCGCCCTAGGGGCCCATGCCCTGCCTCGAGGCGGTCGCCCAGGACCCCACATCACCCATCTCTGTTTACCCTACAGAGCAACCCGAGCACCCTCAGCCACCCGGGCCCGTGCCCCCAGCACAGCGCATGAGGGAGTACTGGGTGCGGGCCTGGCGCTGGAGGGAGGAGCAGGCAGAGGACATCGTCCGGACATCAGCGGAGCAGGGGGAGCGGATGATCACGGCCGTAGACCGCATGGAGGCGGCCATCGAGCGCTCCCTGGAGTGGGCGGAGGCTCGGAACAGGAGGATCCAGGCAGAGGTGTGCCTGGAGCGGAGGTGGGAGCGCAGGGAACATAGCAGGCAGGTGGAAGCCCTAGGGCGGCTGGAACAGGCCATCGCAACAATGGTTCGGGAGCACTCAGCGAAGCTCGACAGGTCCCATGACATTGGGATCTCCCTGCTCCTGCACGTGGGCACCATGTCTGCCTATGTGATGGCAGCTGCCCCCCCTGGCATCTTGCCTGCCCCGGGCCCGGTGTCTGGCCCCTCGGCGCCCCCTCCCCCACCCCAACCGCCCCAGCCGCCTCCACCCCAGTCGGGGCTGCGCATTCAACCCCTGGTCCCCCCAGGCCTCAGGAGTGTCCAGCCGCCATGGGGGTACCCTCTGGACCCGGCTCCTCCCTCCCTCCCTCCCACCACCACTCACCCCTCTGGGCTACGAGACCACCCAGGACACAGCTGGGGACAGTGACAGTGGGGGGGAAGTGAGCTCCCAGAGCTTTGTGGCGCCCACCGGGCGACTGAGGGGCCGGCCCCGGACACGTGGGGGCTGGAGGGGATGAGGGGGAAGGCCATGTGATGGAGGAAACACCATGAATAAGTGGTGGAGGGTAGTGGGGATGTGTGGGGCGGTTGTTGTCATGGGTGTCTTAATAAAAGTGTTGCACGTGGTCCGGTCTCCTGGTGTCCGTTAAAGGGCCCTGGGGGGGGCCTGTTCCAGGCATGGCCCGGGACTCCGGGGAGGGGTGGGAGGGGCGCACCCTCACGCCTCAGCCTCCCGGCTTATATGCCTGGCAAGGGCGGCCCAGATACGCTTAGTATAACGGTACTCCCTCGGGTTGTCTGCATTCAACGTAAAGGGGCACTGGGCCGGGGGGCCAATGTGGCTCTGGGTACTCCAGGGCTGCCCCCTCGGTCTCGCACACATTGTGCAGCACACAGCATGCACCTATCACCAGGGCAGGGGTCTCCACAGTGTAGTCCAGCTGGCCAGCGAGGCTCCTCCAGTACTGCTTGAGGGCCCCGAACGCCCGCTCCACCACAGTCCGGCTCGAACACAGGCGGTAATTGTACAGCATCTCCACAGGGGTGCGGGTGACCAGGTACACCATCAGCCACCGGGTGAGGGGATAGGCTGGGCCCCACAGGATACGGGGGGGCATGAGCACCCCCTCGATCCTGGTCATGCCCATGTCTGCAAAGTCACCCCGGAACATCTGGGCATAGAAGGGGGAGATGGTCATGATCCAGGCATCGTGACTGCAGCCGGAGTGACCCCTGAAGATGTCTATGAATATGCCCTGGTGGGTCACAACTGCCTGCAGCTGCAGGGAGTGATACCCATGCCTGTTGACATACTCCCCGGCCTCCCCAGCGGAGGGACGGAGGATCTCTATGTGGGTGCTGTCCACGGCACCCATGCAGTAGGGGAAGCCTCCAGCCGCGAAGCCGGCCATCACGGCCCTCTGATCGACCAGCTGGATTGCCCTGTCCAGGAGCATGCCCTCCACAGTCTCTCAGACATTCCGGAGGTTGCAGGCAATGGTGCTCAGCCTGACCCCGAAGTGCTGGGAGAAACCGGCAGGAGTCGGGCGTTGCTAGGGCTCAGACCCCAATGGCCACCCGCTGGACCATGGGGATGGGGGTGTTCTGGTGCTCCAGCCAGGGCGTGAGGAGCTTTGCGAGCCACAGCAGGGTGAGCTTGTCCATCCTAAAGTGGGCCCTCCACTCCACCTCGTCTCACTGGCACAGCGCCCTGCCCTACTACCCCTGTGCCCGCTCTACGACCCACAGCCTCCTGTCAATGGGCATAGCAAGCAGGGCAGCCCGGCGCATGGTCTCCCTCTAGCCAACGGAGGCGCCCAGCCGCCTCTCGGATCGCCGCTGGCCTGCTCTGGCCCCGCATCATGGCCTGCTGGTCCGCCCCGGACAGCCTCTGGGTCCTGAGCCAGGCCAAGGCACGTCTCCGGCTGTGGTGGGCCCTGCGCGCCCCTGCACTGCCCCAGGCGGCGGTAACACGCAGGTGGGTGCCCAGGTGCACCTCTGTGGTAAAGATGCGCAGCTGGTTGGTGTGGGCATGATACCACTTGGCTGCGAGCGCGAGGTGCATCCAGTAGGCGGCTGCCCTGTCCCCCTCCATGGTGTTGGCAGCCCCAAGGGTTGGGGGTGCTGTCAGCCTGACTGGTCCTGGCTGAGGTTGCCCGGTGCCCTGCCCCTGGCTACCTGGGCCTTCCCCGGCAGGGTGGGCGGGCCTGGGTGCACTGTTGGGTGCCCCTGCTGCCCCTGCATGGGGCCTCACGCGCAGACAGGCACTCGCCCGGGTGCTTCAGTTGCAGCTGCATGCCTTCAGTCATCCCCCCCCCCGCCTCTCCCTGTTTGCTACACTGTGTCCTTGGTGACCTGATTAGAGTCTCGGCTGTCCTGCCTGGGCGCTTGTTTCCTGCAGCTGTGCCGGGTCCACAACCCACGGCTCACTCTGTTGCCATACAATGTTGCGGCCTGTGGCCGCCTCACTTGTCCTTGGGGGCCCCCCCAGAACCTCCCCAGCCCTACAGGCAATGTGTGCGCCCCTGTTCGTGGTGTTATTCTCCCTGTCTTTCTGGACCATGGCTGGCTGTGCTTCCATGAGGCTCCCGCTTCCAGAACCCCATGGGGCCCCCCATAGCTGGACCTTCCACGAGACCATGTCCCTGTGTGACCTGTGGCATACCCCAGCCGTACAGTTGCTCCTGGGCTGCGCGGACAACCAGTTGGGTGCTTATGCGAGCCTGAGCTCTGACCTTCGTTACTTCGGCTATGAGGCGAGCGCCCGTGTTGCTGGCTGCATACTGAGATGCTGGGGCTGGTTCCCTTCCTGGATGGGCGCATCCCGGCAAGGAGGTGCTCGCATGTGGCCTGGTCCGCGAACAGGGGCGCTGTCTGTGTGCAGCCTGTCCACCTACATGATCTGCCTTGCGGAGGGGGATCCTGCCTTGGCCGTGTTGTACTTTGGCTGTGTCCACGGGGCCCGTGGGTACCAGCGCTCCCATGGGGCGATGTTTCACTGGCTGTTGGAGCTGGGTCAGCTTCTGTGGCCCCCTGCTGCTGACTTCTGTGTGTCTGAGCCTACCGTGGCAGAGCTGTCGGGCATGTGGTCCCGTTTGGATGTGCAGCACGGCTTGTCCATGCAGGATCCCTTAGAGGCTTACTACCTGATCACCCACCACATGTCCTTGTTGGGGTACCGCTGGGGCATGATCCATAGGCCCCACCTCGTTCACTGGGGGGGCCTCCGGGCCCTGGCCCCTAGCAGCTGACTGAGTCCCCCTGTGCCCCCTGGCCTCATGCCCCCATGCGGCCACTCAAGAGCCAAAGATCCGACAACCCATCTGAAGGTGGAGTGGACAGATGCGTGCTCCCGTGAACCACAGAGCACTCACTCATGGCCACGCATGGGGCAATGCCGGGAAATCCAGAGTTCTCCATGCGGGGAGCATGCCAGATATAAGGCAGCCATCTCCATGGCCAGAGTAGCCACACCGGTAGCCGCCCATTTGAATTTCTCTACACATAACTCCACCTGTGTACCTACACCTGTGTACCTCTGTGGCAGAGCCACGGTGTTGCCATAGGCCCACCCCCATTAGCTTGCTTGTTTGAAAACACCCAAAGACATTTGCCTGCAAGTCTTAATACTGCAGTTGTTGGGGAGCAGACTCAAACCCCAAGAGGGGACACATTTGAGGAAATGGCAAGTGACTGGTCTGTATGAGAAGACAATGCTCCCAGTTTATGCAACTGTAATCCCAGGATTTTGGCAACAGCTCAGGACTTTTACATTCATGAACTCAGGCAGATCTTCACAGAAAACAACAGAACTGAAATTTACCCTAATTTTGCAGGGGCTAAACAATTTCACCCAGTGCTAAATTAAACCTGTGATTTAACTATCCCTCCCTCTTTTTCTCCTGGTGGCAGCAGGAGGGGGTGGGGGGTAGAGAAGAGTTGGTGGATTACCGGAGCTGGAGGGAGGGTTGACAGTAAGACCTGGATTGTAAGGTCTTGTTATGTTTAATATGAATTTGGTATATTGTATTTATATTATATTGCATTTGTACTGTTATATTATGTTGAAGTTATATTGTTGTTATGTATTTCATTTTTGTTCGCTGCCTCGAGTCGCTTTGCGAGAGAGTGCGGGGTAGAAATTAAAAGTGAAATGAAATGAGCTGGGGCAGGTTTTGAGCACTCATGCTGCAGTGATCTAAATGCCAGTTTATAGCTTCCAACAGAACATGGCTGATGTTTAACTGGGGAACTTGTGTATGAATATTGAATTTCTGTATATCAGATATCTACACATCTCTGCATCTCTCTCTAGGTATCATATATCCACAGTTCTGTTATCTTACAGACTACCTTGAAGTTTGAATTATTCTCCAACTCATCTTAAAGGAAAATTAAGTGTTATAATTTAAAGGTGCTGGATTTGACCTATATAGCCCTGCATGGCAGAGACTCTACATCTCTAAAAGGCTGACTTCTCCACTATATTCCATCACAATCCCTAAAGTCAGCTGGGAGTGCCCTCTTGTAAGTTTCATCATTGAAGTGAACCGATATGGCAAGGGTGTCAGAGAGGCATTCTTGTTGGCTGCTCTGCAGCTTTGGAACTTCCTTCGCCTGGAAGTCTGCCAAAGCCTGTGCCTGAGAATTTTCCAAGGACAACTATTTGACCAGACCTTTAGTAGACAGGATTTGGATAGTAGACCAAAACCAACAATTTGCAATGAGTGCTATTTGGAAACAGATCATTTGCCTTTATTTGCATGACACAGAAATGTACTGGCTTCACCATTTGTCATTATTTTTTGCAAGTTGAACAGAGCTGCTACAGAGCTGATCCAATGCCCAACGTACACCCTGTGCACAACCCTGAGGACTTTGGAGATGAAAAAGTGCCATCTAAGTGCTGGGGAAGTGCTGGAAAATGTCACAAAAGTGCCGTAAAACTGTTGTAAAAGTCCTAAAAAGTGAGTCAAAAAATGCCAGAAAGTGACAAAAAATGATGGGAAATGTCAAAAAACACAGGAACTGATATCAACAATGACAGAAACATGGAATCACTGGAGACTGACAAAGTACTGATGAACACTCACATGCACTTCCAAAAGGTCAGTATTTCTCTGCAGAACAGGAACACTTACTCTTGTCTCAGCCCCATTGTGGAGTGGTTTTAACAGGAAATGTATATAGCTTTTATGGGTTTTATTTTTGTATATCTGTCAGTGCCTTTGGGTATACGTTCCCCATGCCTTTGGAAGAAGGCAGGTTAAAAACCAAATAAACCAAAACAAAACAAACCATACAAGTCCTAAATAACACTATGCATGTATACTGCTGTATGTAGCTGAAAAGAACAAGCAAATTGTTCTTGAACTACTTCAAAATAAATTATGTGCATGGAAACAATAAGAGCATGAAGAACACATAGGTTCTTCAGAAACATGCTACTGATCCTATGCTGACACGTAGACAACCTGATGACTCTATACTGACGTGCAATGCTTATTAAGCATGTTTAAATTAGAATTGTAAGCATATAACTAAAACTTAATTGTCTATACGGTCAACTAAAGTAAAAACAACTATCTTTTAGACCAAACAGAAAATACACACTTCAACATGTGCCTAACATGCAGAATATACATGGATGTATATATGTATACAAATTCTCAGTTTATACATGCTATTTGGCTGCATATACTTGGAATTGTGGACCTTTAAGTGGGTACATAATGATGAGGATGAACTATTGTACACGTACGTTAAGCATGTGTACAGAAGCACGTGGTTTTTATAGGTAAGGAACAAAGAATTGGAAGGGTCGTCTAGTCCAGCCTCTCGTACCAATGCAAGATTCACCACACCCAAACTGCCTGCACAGAAACAGTCACCAAAAAGAAACAAAACCTATACTAAATATCAGCCACAAACACACATCAAGAATGACCAGAGCACACCAATGTCTGAAATAACTCAAACTGGAACAATCTTATCAAAAAAACTCTAGATTTTTCAAATAAGTGAGCCAAACGCATGCTGCAGAAGACAGCAAAAAGAAAACAAAAAAACAAGCAAACAAAAAAACTATAACCCTTCAGAATCAACTGCCGATCTGTCTGGGTGAAAAATTTTCCCCAACCCCAAGAATTATGTTCAATTAGACCTTAAGCATGCATGCAGGACCACCCAGGCACCAGAACATCCCATCAGTCCCACCTCCAGTTGCTGGATGTCTTTGATGCTTTGGGAAGGAAGAAAAAAACCACACATTAGGGCTTTAAAAAAATTCTTCCAGTATTAAGGACATAAGGAGTTGCCTGAGTCAGACCAGTGATCCATCTTAGCTCAGTATTGACACAACCTGATATGGCAGTAGGGTTTCAAATCCGGCTTTCAAAGGTTTCCGGCAGAGGCCTCACCCAGGCGTGCTACCAGAGACACCCCCCAATAATCAGAGACCCGTTTTCCAGGCCAGTGTAAAACACCATGTCCAATGCATGTCCTGCCTCATGCATCAGGTCAGATATTATCCGGGATAGGTTCATGGTTGTCATAGAGGCTGTGAAATCCTGCTCTGGCCCTGAAAGGTTAGCCTTGGTTGATGAAGTTGCCAAAACAGTAAGTCTGGGCATCCTCAACACCACTTCCTAGATCAACTCAGCCAGATCAGTCAGAGTCAGTGCAGCTGGGTGGTTGGGACATGAACAAAATCTCCAATCTATCCCAGGCCTCAAACATGAGGTGAATGCACTATGTTGGATAGGTTAAGCACTGGATGCCTTTGATAGGCCAGATTTTCCTTACAGATCACCACCACTCCACCTTGCCCCCAACTTCTGATCTGAGACTGTAGAGCAGGAGTGGGGAATCCCCAACCCGCTGTCCACTTCCGGCCCGCAGGGTCTTTTCTATGGCATGCCAGCTTCTGAGCCTCCTTCCATTATGTGCGGGCCATCGTCCATCTCGCTCTGATGACTTTATCAGGCTGTGCGGCTGCAGAAGTACGAGCCTCCAGCACTGGGCCAATTACAATCCTTCCCCCAAGTGTTGTCACAGTGCTGCTCCCTTCAAAGGACGGGCCCCCATCACCAGCCCAATGAGCTTGCTACTGTGTCCTCGTGCTGCTCCTTTGAATGGACGGTGCCAGGCACTAGACCAGTGAGCTTTCAGTTAATTAATTCAGCTAATTAGTCATAACACTAATTGACTGACTGATTGACAGTTGACGTGCTTTCCCCTGAACCCAAAACTTTTTCTCTATCCCCTGCCACACCTTCCTCTGACCAACATGACCCCCATAGGCTGCTCATTAACTCCTCCCCCCTCCCGAGGGCCTCTAACTCACTGGAAAAAGATGATCCAATGCCAACTCCTTGGCATTGGCAGTTATTAGAAAGTCCACAATTAGAAAAGCTATAGGTGGTCAGGGGGTATCTCCCAAGCCAGAATCCCTGAAAGCGGAGGCTAGGCAGACAGGCAGGGAAGGTACCCGCATCCTTCCTCCCACCTACTTCTCACGCTCTTGCTTCTCACACAAGAGAGTTACCTGCATCCAACTACTTCCCCATCTCTCACCTGGGTGAGTACCCTCCCTTTCTCCCCCTCGTTGAGCCTCCCCCAGCCCGTTGCTTTCCTCCTCACAGTGTAATTGTGGCAAATCCCAACCTCCTCCACCTCCCCTCCCAACAAAAACTACCCCATAGCCACTCCTGGCACCTCCTGTGGTGCTGCCGAAGGGCAACAACAAATAGCACCCTTTGGCATTGCCCTTTTGCAGTGCCTGCCCAGGGAGCCTGTCACCAGGGTGAGCCTTGAGGCCTTTAATCCTGTGGCACAGGCCGGCCAGCCAGGTCCATGGTAGCTGCTGCATGGGTTGCCTGTACTCCAAACCCTACCCCTGCTCCCAGGGGAGAAGCCTCCTAGGGAGGATTACAGTGGTCAGAGTCCATGAAGGATTCAGGAGATCAATATGCATAGAAGCGGCAACGGGAGGAGGAAAACAAGAGGCCCCCTAGGCAGGATACTTATGGTTTGCCAATCCCTCCCTCCCTAATGCTGGGCTCTGCAGCAGTGACTGTAGGACACACAACAAGAGGTATTAAACCAGGGATGTCCCTGAAAAATCTGGGCCTTTTAAAAGGTATAACTCTATAAGCAGTACGTATGCATACGGGTGCATGTGTAAGCTGGCCACAGGAGTGAATATGGAGTCCTGAGGCAGGGAAAAGTCATACCTCAGTGCTCTGAGGCTCAGGACACACATATTTGGGCTGCGGGGGGAATGTGCAGGCTGAATATGCACGTGGATCGGACGGTTTGAAAGCCCTGCGCAGGGATGCAGAGCAGGAAATAGAGCTCTGCATCCCTGCGCGTCTCTGCTGGCAAAGCTGGGGAGGGGGGCTTTCAGACCGGCCGATCCCCACGCATATTCAGGCTGCGCATTCCACCCTGCAACCCAAATATGCGTGGAAGGGCCATGTCTGAAAGTGGCCTCAGACTCAATTACCTTAGGGGCCTGCCTGAGACCTGCCTAGGGAGAACCTTTTAGCGGTAGGGATGGGGCCCAGGTAGATCCTTTGAGGTAGCAGGTAGCAGTGGGGATGGTGAGGTGTCACTGCCTTGAAAGCCACTTATGCACGTGGCAAGTCAAGCCTCTGAGCATGGGGGCATGGCTTTCCCCCACCTGTGGACTTCTCATTCACTGTTACAGACAGCTTGTCTGCATGAACACAACTTGTGGATCACATCCATTGTCTATTTTGGCTCTGATGTCTTCAAGGCTGTTTGTACAGTACAGTAATATGGCCCCAGTCTTAATTGAGGTCCTCTAGAAACTGCTGAAAAAAAATAAGTATGCTTCATTATGCTGCACAAGCTTAAGCATCTGCAAGTTACTTAAAATGAGATGTTTCATTGGCTGACTCTGGAGAAAGTTGCATCTGAGGATCCTGCAGTAGAAAAATTTCCAGAAAGGAGTCCTTTTAAAGGAAAGTAGGAAAAGATTTAAGAGGAATATGGTCTCTACGCATGAGAGTTACTTCTAATTCTAGAGATGACATTCATTTAAAATAATGAAACAAAGGGATACAGTTACACATTTAGAAACAAAGTAGTAAAGTGATATCTTGCATTGGACCAGCTATAGTTGGTGGAGGTAGGCCAACCTTGGGACCTCAAAGGGTCCTTCGTCAGGCAAGTCTGGGGTTACAAAATGAACAGAGCAAAGCAGAGCTATATAGAGTGGTGGGGGATTAAAAAAAAGTTTTTAATGTTAATAACTACCACTTTGTTGTATTTCTCCTTTCGCTTTGCATTCCCCTTCCTATCTCGTTCTTCCTCTCCCTCCCCTCCTCTAAGAACAATGGACACCTGCCCTTTATCCCACCCCTTATACCTTCTACTTTGCTGTTTCTTCAAACATTACAGTAATTTATAAATCCTAACACTGTCTACAGTAACAGGTAACTAAGCTATTTACTACCAACAGCTGCTACTACTTTGCTGTATTTTCACTTTTGTATTTCAATCCCCTCCCTCTGACTTCAATGGACACACCCGCGACCACTCTATATACCTTTGCTTTGCTTCGTTTCTTCATTTTGTAACCCCAGATTTGTCTGCATACCTCCACCAACTGGAGTTTGTCCAGTAAAAGATATCACTTTACTACTTTGTCTCGATTACCTATATTTGAGACCAACATGGCAAACCCTATTTTCTCAGTTACACACTTGTCTTACAGCTTACCTGTGAGACACAGCACCCCAAGCACCATGTTTGTTTGTTAGGATGTTCAGTATTTTCTGTTTCAGCTGGTTGGCTGTGACATGATCTCGATGTTTAGCAGCACCGATAAGATGGTCACACATCTTTTCCTCTTCTCTTCTGTCAGCAGCATATTGCGCACATTGTGACTGGAAATGGAAAGTATACTGCATTAAAAGAGATTTGTCAAGCACCTTAAGAATGATTTTCAGTTATCTAAAATCTCATGTTTTTATCTAAATGCTCATCTCAACCTACATCTTATGCACTTTAGCTCTCATTAAAATCTGTCTAACCTCAGTTTAGCCTGAAGGGAGTTCAGGGACACAAACATGAAAGCTTGTGTCTCACCAACAAAAGCTGATCCAATGTTGTTTTTTATTTTAACTACTTTCTCTCGTCTCTTTCATACTTGGGATGAACATGGCAACCCCACTCTAGATTAACCTCCTCCTCATTTATTTATTTGCGTAGTCAAAAGACGATTGCATCAAAACGAATACAAAACATCCCGCCACCAGCAGGAACGTATACATGAATGTCTCATAAAGATAAAAAATATAAAACAAGGAAAACACTACCTTATCAAAACAACTAAGCAATATTGAGAGGTCAAATTTGTCATGGTGGTACCTTGCCTCAAAGCAACATTGGTAGATACATAAAAATACAGCAAGTATCAATGGAGTTAACCTACATCAATCAGTTGGGGAAATATCCGCAAGCTCCATCGTCTTTACATTAGCAGTCATTGAGTTCCTGACTGGAACCCCAGAAAGTTTTTCCTACTGGAAAAAGCCTGCAATAAAAAAGCTGCCAGAGACTGAGTAACATGGGCATCATGGCTATTGAGGAGGATCTTCAAAAGAACCCCCTCATATCTACCTGGGTAAGCCTCCAAAAGAGGGATTAATAGTTCCTCTCTGGCTTTGTCATAAAGATGACATTGAAATATTATATGAATGCCTGTTTCTGCCGTGAGGCGGTCGAAGGGACATAACTGTTCAGCGAAAGGTATAGCACAAAATCGCCCCTCCAGGACCTGGGAGGGAAAAGCATTCAACCTAGCTCGGAAGATGAGGTGCTTAGTCTTTATAGAGATAGGGGCCTGTAAATAATTTGCCATCTGTCCTGGGGCAGGTGGCCAAATGGGGTAGTTGGTTAAGTGTGGGGAAGCTCTTATTTTACCCATCTCCGACTGTGTCTCTATGTCATTAATTCTGACAAGCACCTCCTTTCTAACTGCTCCCAGGGGTTTATGCTCCAAATACTCTCTGGAGATCCCCACTTTCTCCAGGTACTTCTCCCAATGCACCTAGCCAAGGATTCACAAAAGGGTCCCGAAACAGCTCTTTTAGTAATTCTGAGCAATAACCGGTAAGCAGTTTGCACCAGAATTTTGCTGTAGCCTCAATTGCCACCTGCTGCCAGGATTTCTGCCCCAGTTCAACTCTGGTAACCACATGGAGGGGCTATTTTGTGCTATACCACATGCGGGGTTCTCCTATGATTCCAATAAAGCCATCAGGAACTTAGCTTGAACCTGGTTAACCTTGTGGGCAAAAAAGGGAGCCCAGAGTTCAGCCCCGTAAAGCAGTTGCGCTCGGACCTTGGTATTGTGTACCTGAACCACTAGATGGATAGGAGCTCCTTCCTGCTGGGCAAAAAGACTATAGATAGCCTGGGATGGAACCTTAGCTGCTATCAATATCAATGCCCTGGAGACGTGTTCTCCCCAGCTTCCTGATCTATGGAAGAGTAAACCAAGGTATCAAAAAGGCGATACCTGCAACATTGAGTGCCCCCCTATTCTCCATTGGTAGATTCTCTTCTTCAACGAAAAGGCCATAACTTTGGATTTGTTAAAATTCAGAGTGAGCTTGTTAGAGTGGCAAAAATAGACAAAAGCCCGTAGTTGTCTGTTCAGCCCTACCCGGGTTTGAGACAGAAGTGCAATGTCATCCACGTAACACAAGCATCCCACAGCCCTAGAGGCCAGTCTGGGTGGGAAGAATCTTGCATTTGCCATCAGAGCGAACACCTCATTGATATAGAGGTTAAAGAGTGGGGCCAGCACACAGCCCGGTCTCACCCCTCTGACAGTGCTTATCGAGTTGGTGATATGGCCCTGCCTATCCACTCTGACCGTCAAGGTGGAATTACTGTATAGGGAGCAGATCAGGCTGACCAACCTCTTGTCGACAGGAAGCCCCGCGAGCTTCCTCCAGAGAGTATCCCTGTCGACCGAGTCAAATGCAGCTTTGAGGTCCAAAAAAGCCACAAAGAATGCACCATTCCACACACTATATTTGGTCATCAGATGATACAGAGTGAAGTATTGCTCCACCGTAGATCTGCCCTTCTGAAATCCAGCCTGCTCAGGTGCCATTGTCTTAGATTCCTCCACCCAGGCGGTAAACCTGCCCAATAGGAGTTTCACGTAGATCTTACTTACTACTGACAGTAAACTAATCGGCCGATAATTTGTGGGGTCCAACTTGAGCCCCTTCTTAAAGATTGGGATCACAACTGCTTTGCCCTAATACTCAGGGATCATGCCCGTATTATTAATAGCAGTAAATTATTGGCTACAAGTAACGGGATCCACCAGTCCCTAAATGTTTTAACAAATTCAATATAGATTAAATCTGGCCCCGGTGCCTTCCCGTTCTTAAAGGAATTCACTAAACTCTCCACTTCTTCACCCGTCACCAAGGGCCATGGAGGAAGATCCTCCAGGGGGTTCTGAACCTGCATATTCCCACGTGGACCAACGAGGTCGTCAAAATACGTCATCCAGTTCTGACGTGGAACTGGGGATAATTCACATCCTTATTAAGAGACCCATTGGTGAGCCGCCAAAACATCCTTGTATCCCTTTGATTCACTGCCTGCAACAGTCTACCATCGGTGTGTTCTTTCTTTTTAGTCCTTAATAGTTGTTAATATTCAGCTCTGCATGCCAGATATTCAGGTGGAAGCCTAGGGAATGAGCCCCTTCTATATGAGCGATACATAACCCTTAACCTAGCTCGGGCTGCCCTACACTCTTTATCGAACCAGCCCTTACTGGGGTCCTGCACTGGCCGGCTCCCAGCAGAAGATTGCATCCATTGGGTTAAACTGGAGCTGAGCTGACTGAAAAGGGTCACTGTATCCTTACCATCTCAGATTGCATCACCTGATGTCTAAGTTGCTCGCTATTAGTCTGAGATAACAGACCAGCCAGTTCTACTGCCAGGTCATCACCCCAACGAGGGGCCCTAAGTATAGGCAAAAGGGAGACCTCGTCCTCAGGGATAATAGATAACTTAGAAGGCAAATCAGGGAAGGACAATTCCAGGGTGGGAGGTGATCACCCACCAATTCCACCCCAATGGCAAAATCCACCAACCGGGCGAGTATGGTGGGAGTTACTAAAATATAATCAACCACACTTGTACCCTGCCCTCCCTAAAAAGTAAATTCACCCTCATGGTCGTTAAACCCAATTCCGTTCAATATGGAGAGATTTAACCCTACTGCCATCTTAGCTAACCTAATCCCTGACTGATTGATGTGGGGATCTTTGGACTTCCTGGGGTTCAAAAACCCTGGTGCCACCTTCGGGCAAATATCACAGTATGGTTGCAAGGCAAGATCGTCCAGCCCCAGCCTGACATTAAAATCCCCAGCAACCGCTAGTTTCCCCTCTGGGTAAGTAAACAAGAGATGTTCTATAAAGTCCTCCAACAGATCCAACATATCCTCCCTATAATGACACGGCATTATATGGCGGGATATATACCGTGAGGACAACCAAAGTCTCCTCTCGCCACTTAGCCACAAAACCCAGCGCAATCTGAGGTAAAGAAATCATGCTTAAGTTCCCTAGATGTAAACTAGTAGTAATAAGGCAGTCTAGGCCCCCGCATGCCCGACCCCTACTGTTTAAATTCACAGTAGGGAGATCTAAGGATTGAAAACCGTCTAACTCCAGGGACTTTTTGGTCCATGTCTCCTGGATTAGGACTATATGGAAATCCTTAACAAATGCCAGGAAGTTGGGATCTGCCCTATGGCGTTCCCACCCAGCTATATTCCATGAGCAAACACGTACTGCGTTGGGAGCGGTTAAATTTTGTAGTCATAAGACCTCATCAGGACTAGGATCCCCACCAGAGCTGATCTGTTCAAACTGGAAGCCTACCACCACTAAGTCAGCTGCTGTTGCTGTTTGCTCCCGCTGCTCTGCTGCCCTGCCTGGATCTGTGAGACCTGCTGGGGGGGGAAAAAACCTTATCAGTGCTGGGAGGAGGATCAAGGAAACCGGCTGCGAGGGCCAGCTTGTCCCCTCCCCCACCAGGAAGTAGCTGGAGGGCTATAAAGTTCAGCTGCCAGCAGCCGCTGGCCGCAGGGGCACTTTGGAACCGCAGGGGATTCTGGGGAGCGGGGATTCTTTGTGTGTTCAGGGTTAGGATGGGAAGGGTAGGGGGAGTAGGAGGGGTGGTTAGAGGGGGTGGTTGGTGAGGGTGTCTCAGTGCTAATCCCTGGTGGCAGCAGGGGGAGCACTGGGAGGGTTATTGGTGGTGGGCAACTTTGGGGATGGGCACCCGACCCCTGTGAGAGAGGAAAGTCGAGTGGGGGGATGTCTCCTGCCAGTCCTCGGTGGCAGCAGGACGGCGGAGGAGATTGGGGGGGGTACGCTTGGGGGGGTTGGAGGGGGTGAGAGACTACAGGGCAAGCAGCCAGGTTTGGGGGCCCAGGATTTGGTGGATGGGGTGTGTGGCGCAGCCATAGGGGTGGTTCTTGGGCGTGGACGGTATGGTCCAGGGGGCGGGATGGCCTGCGCCCCTAGGGGACCTAGGTGCCTGCGGGAGGTGCAGCGTACCAGTCCCCCGCTGGGGTGGGGGGAGGTGTCAGGTCCAAGGTCCACTCATGGGGGTCTGTTGTTGCTAAATACAAGATCCATTGTCAACAAGGCCCCAATTGTCCGGGATGTAATCTTGGATGGGGCTGTGGACCTCGCATTTATTACGGAGACCTGGCTGGACGAGATGGCCGGACCAACTTTAGCCGATCTCGTTCTGGCCGGGTACGCCGTGCAGCATCAGCCCCACATGGGTGGCCGGGGAGGAGGTGCAGCGATTATTTTTAGAGAGGACTGGCCTGTTAGGAGATATCCAGTTCAGGAGATTTCAGGTATTGAGGCCCTCCATGTGGTGTTCAATTTGGTTGGGGGCAAGCCAGGGGTGCTGCTGGAATACCGGGCCCCTTCCTGTCCAGCATCCCTTATCGCTCTAGCAGAGCTGGCCTCGGAGGTGGCGTTGGGCTCCTCCAGAACTTTGGTCCTGGGGGACTTCAACATTCACGCCAATGCCGGCCTTGTTGGGGCGGAGCGAGAATTCATGGCCACCATGGATTTGTCCCAGGAGGTTACCTGCCCGACCCACGTGGGGGGGCATAGCCTCGACCTGATCTTCGGTTCTGGCCTTGAGGCAGGAGGTCCGGTTGTGGGGGAGGTTCAAGCTGTGCCCTTGTAATGGACGGACCATTATCTCCTTCAGGCCAGCCTCTCAGCGCACCCCCTCCAGAGGGGGAAGGGACCAGTTAGGATGGTCTGCCCTCGGAGGCTGATGGAACCTCA
>QEPC01015139.1:681851-719850 GCA_003113815.1 Sphenodon punctatus | reverse complement strand
GAGGGGTCAGCACCTCCCTCACCCTACCCACCACCATCACCTCCATCTTATCAGGATTGAGCTTCAGTCTGCTCTGCCACATCTAATCCGCCACAGCCTCCAAACACTGGGAAAGCAACGAGACAGGAGGACCTGGGTTAGTCAAAAACGAGGAGGTACAGCTGAGTATCATCAGCATATTGGTGACATCGCACCCCAAACCCTCTCATGATCTCCCCCAGGGGCTGAATATACACATTAAACAAAAACGGAGACAGAATCGAACCTTGCAGAACGCCGCAGGTCAAAGCCCGGGAGTTCGATGTTTCAGCTCCCAGCACCACCTGCTGGTTTCTCCCTGACATGATTGAGCGGAACCACCCAAGGACAGTCCCGTCCAGACCCCCCAGGTCTCGCAGCTGTCTCAGCAGCAGCCCGTGGTCCATGTTATCAAAAGCGGCCGAGAGATCTAGCAGGATCAAGAATGTAGACCATCCTGCATCCATCTCCCGGCGGAGATCGTCTACCAAAGCCATCATCACTGTCTCAGTGCCATAGCCAGGGTGGAACCCAGACTGAAAAGGGTCGAGGAAACCGATACGGTCCAGATGCGTCTGGAGCTGCAGAGCCACAGCCTGTTCAATAACCTTCCCTAAAAAGGGAAGATTAGAGACAGGACGGTAACTGGCGAGTGCGTCCACATTCAGCGAAGGCTTCTTCAGCAGGGGGCGCACCACAGCCTCCTTGAGACTGGGCGACAACCTCCCCTGCCAAAGTGACGTGTTAGCCACCCCCGCTAGAACCAACCCCAATGTCTCCCTGGAAGCTTTTACCAACCAGGACGGGCACGGATCTAATTCACAACTTGTGGCTCAAACAGACCCCAGGACATCCACCGCATTGGCCGGTGTCACTTCCTGAAACTCCTCCCAGAAAGATCGACCAGACAGTGCCTCCATAACCTCACGCACCTCACCCACTGCATCCAACCTGGTGTCAAAATTACTCTGGATCTGAGCGATCTTGTCTGCAAAGTAGGTGGCAAACTCCTCACAGCGGGCCTGGGACAAGTCCCCGTGCAGGTGGACGGAGCCCAGACTGACCAGCCCCCGCACCACCCGGAACAGCTCTGCTGGACGTGACTTTGCAGATGCTATGAGGGCAGCAAAGAATTCCTTCTTTGCTTTCCTCACACCCTCAACATAGGACCGCAAATTGGTCCTATGGAGAAGTCGGTCAGATTCAGAGAGTCCGATGCCAACATCACTCTAGTCTCCTGCCTACCCGCTTCATACACCGCAGCCCCTCGGTAAACCAAGGGGCCCTGTGGCGACGAGACAGGGGTACGGGACGTCTCAGAGCCACCCTATCGATGGCCGCCCCCAGCAAGATGTTCCAATGCTGTACCAGCACATCAACAGAGTGGCTGTCAGGGTCCAGGGACAACTCCCTCAGAGCCTCCTGGAATCGCGGCGGTTCCATCAGCCTCCGAGGGTGGACCAACCTAACTGGTCCATTCCCCTTCTGGAGGGGGGTGCCCTAGGGGGCTGGTCTGTAGGAGATAATGGTCTGTCCATGACAAGGGCATAGATCTCACATCATCCACTAATGGATCACCCAACTCAAGGCCAGAACAGAAGACCAGGTCAAGGATATGACCCCCCACATGAGTCGGGCAGTTGACCACTTGGGACAAGTCCATGCTTGCTATGGCGGCCATGAACTCCCGCTCCGCTCCTACAAGGCCGGCATCGACATGAGTATTGAAGTCCCTAAGGACCACGGTCCTAGGGGAGTTCAGCACTACCTCAGAGGCCAGCTCTGCTAGAGCGGCAAGGGATGCTGCCAGACAGGAAGGGGCCTGGTATACCAGCAACACCCCCAGCCAAATCTAACACCACATGGAGGGCCTTCACACCTGGAACCTCCTGGACTGGATATCTCCTAACTGGCCAGTTCTCTCTAAAAATAATAGCTACACCTCCCCCCCGTACGAGGCTGGTGCTGCACAGCATACTCAGCCAGCACGAGGTCCACCAGAACTGGTCCAGCCCCCTTGTCCAGCCAGGTCTCCGTGATGTACGCAAGGTCTGCCGCCCAATCCAGGATAAGATCCCAGATAACCGGGCGCTTGTTCACCACAGACCTTGCGTTCAACAGCATCAGCCCCCCACAGGTGGATCCTGGACCCTGATCCATCCTCGTCCTTGGTGGTGGGCGTGACCCTCCTAACCTCCACCAGGAACCTTGGTCCCCTAGGAGGACGAGTCACCTGCCCCCTAGGACCATACCGTCCCCGCCCCAGAACCACCCCTATAGCCGCTCCCTCTCCCCCCATCCACCACCTCCTGGCCCCCACCTCTGGGCTGCCCGCCCTGCAGCCCAGTTTTAACACTGTTAAACATGAGTTGTTGGTAACACAACTGCAGGATCTGGCAGGGGTGGACTGGACCACTTTACAATGGTTCCATTCCTACCCCGCAGACAGATCTCAGTGGATGGTACTAGGGGACTGTACTTTGCTCCTGGTGGCCTCCCGTGTGGGGTCCTGCAGGGTTCTATTCTGTCCCATTTCTTGTTTAACGTGTATATGAAGCCGCTCAGGGAGGTCAAGCGCATCTGGGAGGTTCACTGTTATCAGTATGCTGATGACACCCAGCTGTACTTATCGTTTTCATCTGACCCAGGCCCTGCTGTCTCATTGCTGTCCTGGTGTTTGGCCACTGTGGGGGACTTGATGAGTTTGAGCCGACAAACTCAATCACGATAAGACAGAGGTGATGTTAGTGGGCGGGACTGGTGATCTGAGTCAGAAGGTTCCCCTCGTTATCAGGGGTATCTATCCTCCTTTAGCTCCATCTGTCTGGAGCCTGGGGGTGCTCCTGGATTCACAGCAATACCTGGATGCCCAGGTATTGGCTGTGGCTAGGGGTGCCTTCTGCCAATTACATCTGGTGAAGAGGCTCCGCCCATATGTCTTAGACGCAGACATCACCACTGTCATCCATGCATTTGTCACCTCGAGGCTAGACTATTGCAATATACTCTACGTGGGGCTGCCCATGGTGACAGTTTGGAAGCTGCAGCTAGTGCAGAATGTGGCAGCCCGTTTCCTTATGGGAATGGGCCGTAGGGAGCACAACATCTGTGCTCTGAGCACTGCACTGACTGCTTATTGTCTTCTGGGCCCAATTCAAGGTGCTAGTGACCTTTGAAGTCCTTCATGGCCTAGGCTCTGCTTATCTGAGTGATCACCTCATCTCCTGGGCTGCTGCAGTCATCCGGGGGCACCCTTTCGAAGTTCTGCGCTATCGGCGGATGCAGGACACAAGGGCATTCTTTGCAGCTGCACCGTCGCTCTGGAATTCCCTTCCAGTGGAGGTTCGCCTCATCCCAGATCTTTTCGCCTTCCAACAGAACTGTAAGACCTGGCTCTTCCACCAGGCTTTTGATGGGGGAGGGAGGGGACTTTTATGCACAGCTCAGGTTTTTTTTAATAATCTAGTGTAATTTATTGTTTATATGTTTTGTGTTTTTGTATTTTACTTATTTTTATTGGATATGTGTGTTTTTATTTCTTGAATTTTTAAGCCATCTCGAGTCGCTTTTGCGAGAAGGGCGGGGTAAAAATAGAATAAATAAATATCTGTCAAAAATTAGACAAAAAGTGAAAATCAAGCTTGAAATGATGATTTAGGAATGAATCTCAATTAGTTATTGTCTTTTCCCTTAGGCACTTTTTAGGCACAAATTCTGGAGGGAAAAAAGTCCCAGTGACCAAAATACCATTGCCTCACTTTTTCCCAGTCCTTTGTTCTCTTTGTATCATACTGAACGATGAGTTCTCAGTTTACTTTAATTTTTTTTATTTAGTCTTACCTAAATTGTGTGCAATAATTTCCCAACAAAATTCCTTTATGTTAGGCAATCTTAAAATTATGCATTTTACTATAAAATTCATTTGGTCCCGTTTTAGAGCACATTTAATCAAGATGAATGCTGCAGACTTATTAAAGAGAGTATTCCATCAGGTATATTACAACAGCAGTTACAATTAAGCTAGCCTTCTCCTAAAGACAATCTATAGTATTTCATAAAGTCAGGTGTCCAATACATCTACACATCTTTAAAAGCTACAGATCATGCAAACATTTGATCAAAAATTATATATTCAACCTACTCTATTTAAATCTATTATTTCAAATAATTTTAGAAATTAAACAACCATAACTGTACTCCATAAATGGTTAATTCATTTTTCAATATTACTTCTTGTATAGGGAAGCACCAATTAGTACAATGATCTTCCTCAGTAATGAGGTTAATATTTCATCAGCTCATTGGACAGTAAAATTAAATTTTCATTTTTCTTCCTGAACGATTACAGAGGCTAACAAATGAATGTTAATGGTGAAACAACCTTTCTAGAATAACTGGACTGTCTCAATAACAGTCATAAGAAAATTCACTAGAGCTAATTTTTCACACCCTCTTACACACAGTTTACACATTTTCATCTACTGACCCAATATGAAAAACTTTAGACAAAAAGTCTAATACCGACAAGTTTGAAAAATAAAGCTGAGAACTTTATTAGTAAAGTACACTAAACAATTACTGACATTTTCAGTACAGACAGAATATCTGCAAAATGAATTGATTTGAAAATAATCATGGTTTATTAAATTGAAGCAGATATATATAGTTTTAAAATACAGCAGGCGATTAAAACAATCTGCAGCCACCATTTAAAAAAAAGTAGGGCTGAAACTTGTCTCAATGTTCTTGCCAGTTCTCAGCAAGAAGTGGTGGTGGTGGGGGATGTTTCCCGTCTCGCTTTGAAATGAGCTAAATCGTGAAAAAAAACAACTTCTCACCGAGATCTGGAGAGAATTCGAGGGGGACAGGCAGGGGCTTTAGTCACAGGTGGGAGAAAGCGGGAGGCCCCGAGGCGAGCAGGGGGCAAAATCAAGCCCCTGGAGCACCTCGAGTGCCCACACAGCCTCCCCACCTGGAGGGAAAGGGAAAGTTTGCGTGCAGGGATAGGGGCCTAGAGGGGGGTAAGGCAGGGTTTACTTACCTCCGAGGTCTGTCCAGGGGTGTGTGTGTCCCGACTCCCGGTCTGCTCTGTGCTGCCACTGGGCCGCTTCCCAGCTCTTCTTTTAAGATCTCCCCCCCCCAAAAAAAACCCCAGAGCTTGAGCATGCGCAGAGCGCTGCTTGGTCCTAGGTGCCCTTTTCAAAGATGGCGCCTGTAGGGCTGAGCAGCTCTTCTGCGCATGCTCAGTCCCTGCGGGTGCCATCTTTCAAAAGGGCACCCAGGGCCAAGCAGCGATCTGCGCATGCTCAAGCTCTGTTTTTGTTTGTTTTTCTTTTTAAAAGAAGAGCCACGAAGTGGCCCAAGGGTGGTGCGGAACAGAGCAGGGGTCAGGACCACCCCCTGGGAACAGACCCCGGAGGTAAACCCTGCCTGACCCCTCTTTAGGCCCCCAACCCCGCACCCAAACTTTCCCTTTCTACCCAGGTGGGAGGCTGCATGGGCACCGGAGGTGCTCAGGGAGCGTGCCTTTGTCCACTGGCTCACCTCCAGGACTCCCCTAGCCCCTCTCGAGAATTTTTGAGAACTCAAGATAGGGGGTGAGAGCACCCAAGTTCTTGCCCCCCCCATCTCAATCTCATGAATTTCTCACGAGTTTTTTTCTTTGGTTCATTTCACCCCTAAAAAAAGTGAGATTTATGATTAACTTGGAGAAGAGCGACATAACATACAACACTACCAACATTTAAACACAGTTCCACTCTCTACGCGCCATGTCACTGGAGATGTATGTAAAACTCATATTTTCTATAAGGTTACAGAGAACTACATTTTAAACAAAAAAGTGCAGGTTTTATTTCGTCTGTCTAAAAAACTATTTTTGAGATTTTTCAAAAAGTTTTCATGTCCGACAAATATCTTGGTTTCCTTTCAAGAAAATAAGATTGACTTAAAGTTGTCCCTTTAGGGAATTCATTTAATATTCTAAATCATATTTGCTAACAGAAGCTGGAAGCTAAATGAATATTTTCATTTTGTCTAGAATTCTGACAGTTCTTATACCACAACGTATTCCTCAAAGGGTAGATAACTCAATCTTCTATTGTCATCTTAGGTTACTATAGGATGCCCTGATAAATATCAAATGTTGTTTATTGTTGAGGCAATATGAAATTTCACTCTGACATACACTTAATTGTAAATGTGATTTTATTTAAGTTCCGAATATCCAGTATATGTTTGCTGTCCCATATGACAAGTGTCTGCTGTCTGGCCTGACAAAATGAAGTAAAGGTTACATGTATTCAAAATGACAACAGATATCTCCGTCTCATACACTTTCCTGCTAGGTCAAGGAGCACAAGAACCAGTACATCAAAGTGTAGATTTGAGAGAGCTGCCTGAATGAGATAAAAACCTCATCAAAACAGAGATTACCTGGTCTTACTTGTAGTCACAAACTGCTTGTTGGCATTCTCTGATAGACTGATAAATTGATATAGCTATTTATTGCCTTCTAGAATACCAAGTCAGTTTACCCTAATTCTATTACATTATAATGTTTTATATTTTATGTAGTTCTAATATAGAGGTAGCAATTTCCCCCAAACAAAAAAAATAGTATAAAAAATGTGGTAACTGAAATTTCATGTCTGCATTTAGACAACCAAAAATTGTCAGAGGAAAACATTTCACACAATGGAATTTTAACACTGTCCTAACAAAATATATATCTGAATGGAAACATGAGAAAGACCTCATTTTCAGGTGAGGGAACAGTCAACCCTCCCTTAATTTTTAAATCATTCTTACTATTGGCCCCTTAATTCTAGGGTGCAAGGCTTTGGGGGGCCAAAAGGGTAGTGCTGTTACTTTTACTTTGGACTGTTGTTACTCCATTGCTAGGTATAAAAAAATAAATACAGAAATCATTGTTCTAAATATACATATGATACAATGTTCCAGGCTTGGCAGCGGACAGCACTCAACTTTCATTTCTGTGAACAACTGGTGGGACCAACTCCTCCTCCCTTCTTGTGCCCCTTAGACTAGTTATGTTAGGCTAGTATGTATAGGTGCATGTTATAAATAAATAAGTACAATGAATGGTCCTGGATATACACTGATATGAATATACAGCTAGCTCGAAAAACGTCTATTTCAAGAAAGTAACCTTTATTTTTATGAACACTGTAGTGTCAAAGGCTGTTTGCGGACATTCAGGGAGGGAACTAATGTGAGTTTAACTCATGTTAGCGTAGACATGTGAAATCCCTGCTCATGTGTGCGGGGGCATCATTATTTGTTGTTTTCCCATTCTCCTGTTAAATTCAATTACATGATACAGGGCTGGAGTATCATGTTGGACACAGGGTTGGAGCCCTATATCATGTTATTGAATTTAATGGGAGAATAGGAAAATAACACTAAAACCCCCATGCACAAGAGTGGGAATTTCACATGACCGTGCTAACACCCCTCCCTGAATGTCAGCAAGCACCCTGACTCTAGGTACACTATTTAAAAATAATTTCTTCAAGCTACAAATATAAAACAAGGATTTCTGTATTTTTTTATAGTTTGCAGTTAACAACAGTCTAAAATGAAAGCTACAGCTCCATTCCGATGGCCCTTGCTGTACCCTCTGTGCATGCTCAGCGTGAGGTTATATCAGGGGGTTGAACCACCAGAGTTCACCACTTTGACATGAAGATGAAAGAAAAAAAAGGGGGGGGGGGGAAGATGGGCAAGAAGTTTGAATGCATTTTGTTTACAGGCATTTCTTCCCCAAGTGGCCTCTATGTAATTCACACAGTAGGAGACTAAAAAGGAAAAATTGGAGACTTACCTGGTGAATTTGCCACAGGCAGGTAGACCTGCGCTGGGTGTAGCTTCTCTCCCAGAGACAGAAGGCAGGATCCAAAGCCTTTGAAATTGGAATCCTGAGCCTGGGGGAGGAGCCACCCCAGCTTTGCTGCCCGGAACGGAGACTGTCAAAACTTACAAAATCAGCATTAAAACTTATTCCAACTAACTATATCAAAAATGTCAAAAAACAGCTCAAAAACAAAACTGAGGAAAAAACGAATATAGGTACTCCTAATCATACAAGAATAGGACTAATCAAAGAGAACTTGAGAACCAACAGTGTTGAACTGACTGTCAAAGAGTCCAGGCATGACCCCCAGTGAATATTATGTGATCTAGACAAAAAGCAGCACGGTTAAGGAGATAAAAGACAATGGTTGGGTTGATCTGCCTGCCTGCAGCACAGACAAGAGGGAGAATTAACCAGGTAAGTCTCCAAATTTTCCTTTGTCCGCTGCAGACAGGCAGTTCTATGCTGGGATGTACCCAAGCAGTACCTCTGAGAATCCACCAACTAGGGCAGGCAATACATTTTATCAAATTCTCCTTCACCGTGTCTGTCTGAGGAGTTCAGGCCAGGACTCTCTGGAGCAACCTGCAGCCAAAAACCACACGTGTCAAAGCCCAAGTGTTAATATTGTGATAATGTGTGAAGGTCAACCAACATGCCCCCTTACAAATATTGTCTACTATGCCCCCCTGTAGTAAAGCCATGTTGGCAGCTACAATACGAAGGGAAAAGGCTGTGACACCTACCAGGACCTGTAGCCAGGCTGAAAAACAAGCTAGAGAAATACATTCTCTAAGCCACCTTGCAATTGTTTCATTAGAAGCCTTCTGGCCTCTTTGCCCCTTTCTGAATCCCGAAAATAGAGCTGAGACTATCTGAAATTCATTAGGTCTTGCCAGATATCTCCTTAGAGATCTCCAGTCATCTAATTTATTACTTCTCTGTGATGTTGTGGATTTGGGCAAAATAATAGCAACGCTGTGTTGGTTCATCTGGAAGGAAGAATTCACTTTTATGACTAAACCCCAGATGTAAACAGAGAGAGACTTTGTCCTTGACAAAGCAACATACTTCCAGATCTGCTGATAGGGCCCCCAAACTCGGAACGTCTCTTGACCAAGGTTATGGCAACGAGGAAGGATACCTTATATGACAGAATTTTTAGTGACACTAGTTGTAATTCGTACTGAGACCCTTTTCCAGGTCTTCTTGGAAAATATTTAAAGCCTTGTTGCCACCTGCTGAGAGCGGCTGTCTGTGATGAGTTTGCACCAGAGCACAAATGCCTTCTCAGTGGTGGTGTAAATTAATTTGTCGAATCACCCCACACACCAGGAGGATCTCCAGCAACTTGCTTGAATATTGAAAAGAGAGCTCAGTTGCTCTCACCCAATCTTCAAGCGGTAAGTTGAAGATTGCTGATGTCCTGGAATCAGACAGGACCCTGAGTCAGAAGTTCATCAGCCTGTGGAAGAAGGATGCTTGCAACAACTTGTAGTTTTTTGATCCCCGAGTACCACGGTCTTTGTGGCCAATGGGGCGCTATCAGGGTCACCTCCGCCTGTTGAGTCCTCATCTCTCTCAGTACTGCTGATAGAAGTGGAATTGGTGGGAATGTGTATAGGAATGGGTGGGGGCATTGTTGAGTCAGTGCATCTATGCCTTAAGCATGTGGATCTCTGTGTCTTGTCATGTACCTTGGTACTTTGTGGTTCGATGAATTTGAGAACCAGCCTATCGCTGGGGTCCCCCACTTCGAAGATACAATTGTGAAGACTGACTGATTCAAGCACCCCTCCCCATAGTCTATGCCTTGCCTGCTTAGCCAGTTCACTTGAGTGCTGGACTCCCTCAGATGTGTCTCGCCATTGGAGACAGAATTGGGCTCCACCCATGAAAGAAGTATGTGCAACTCATTGTGAAGAGTCTCTAATCTGATGCCTCCTTGTCAACTGATATAGGCCATTGACATCATACTGTTGGCATGTATTAAAACATGATGAGACAGGATCTTTGTCATTATCAGAACTCTGTAGGGGTCCTTGAAGGCCCACTGTTTACAGATTCTCCTGTAGCCACTATTTGGGTCTGCCATCTCAACAAGAACTGTTGAAGGGGCCAAAGATGGAAGCAGGCCCAAGAGACTGCTTCAATGAACGACATCATCAAACCTAGACTGTTGGCCAGACACATCAAGGGTGGAATCAGATTGTTTGAAGCAATTCATGAATCTTGTCTTCTCTGTCCTCTGTCAGATAAACCCTGTCTGCTGGTGTGTCTATCAGCACTCTCAGGTGTGTAAGGCATTGAGACGGAACCAGGGAACTTTTCTTCCAATTGACAAAGTACCCATGCTCCTGCAGGCAGTCCACTATCTTCCGAACAGTGGTTTGACATTAATGGAATGACTGCTCTGACCAAGCTGTCATCCTGGTAAGGAAATACAGGCACTCTTCTTTCCTCGAGAGCTGCCACTAGAATTACTAGCAGCTTGGAGAATATCCTGGGTGAGGAGGCTAACCCAAAGGGCAGCACCTTGTGCTGGTAGTGCAGGTGTCTATACGCGAAACAGAGGTATCTTCAGTGAGTTAGCTTGATTGAAATATGCTGATATGCTTCCATTAAGTCTATGGAAGCGAAAAAAATCCCCTGGCTTGAGCATAGTCTCTCCATTCTGCATTTTCTTTGTTTCATAAAACGATTTAACGACTTCAGATCCAGAATGTCTCAAATGTCTCCATTTTTCTTAGGGACTGTAAAGCATACGTAGTACAGTCCTGAGTAGCTCTGTCACATGCGGACCGGTTCTGTAGCTCCTATTTGCAGGAGATGCTCGATGGCACTGATCATGGTTTGGTGTTTGGTTGAGCAGTTAGACTTTGGAAGTGGAATGAAGAAGGGTTCTAGTTATGATAAGAATTCTATGGCTTAACCTTTGGTCACTGTTTCCCTCACTCACCGGTTGGAGGTTATATTTTCCCTGATGGGGGAATAGTCTGAGATGTCCCCCAGTGGCTACTGTCGGTGCGGGGCAAGACCTCTAGTCAGGAAGTGCTGAAGGCAGGGGGCTTATCCTATCTGTGAGGACGTCTAGGGCCCTGGCCTGAGGACTTGTTCTCACACTGCCATCATGGTTTATTATTTCTGGAACCTCCTCTTCTTTTGAAAGACCTGAAGGTGCGAAAGATTTGACAAAATTTGGGCTTCTTCTTTAAGACCAACTTGGAAACGTTCACCAGAAGACTTTCTCCTTTTCTGGTTAGTCAGTCGTGGCTTTGTCCACAGGCTCTCTGAATAGCTTATCCACATGATAGGGAGCAGCAAAGAGAACCATCTTAAGTTGATAACCAGCCTCAATGGCCACAGCCACACAGCCCTCCTGGCTGTTACAGTATTTGCCATCAATCGTGCAGAAAATTGAGCTGCATCCCTGATGGCGTCTGCTACGAAGGATGCTGCCACCAACAATTTTTTAAGCCCATCTTTGAGTTATTTAGTAGAAGCCATGGCACGTAGATCCTTGATCCACAGAAAAAAGGCTTTGGAAAAAGCAGAGGGTGTTGTGGCTGTTATGCATGCTGCGGAGGATGCCTCTAAGTTTCTGCGTATAAAGACAGATCTTTTTATCAAGAGGGTCTTTGGGGGGTGCCCTCATCATCAATGGGAAGGACTGAAGCCTTAGCTACATCAGAGGCTCCAGCATCTACTTTTGGCATTGCAAAAGGCCCTGAGTGGGATTCAGGAATGGAGTAGAATCTTTTGGTTAGAGCAGGCATGCCCTTCAGTTTCATTGGTTGAGCCCACTCTGCCTCAAGCAGCTTAAGAAATAATGAAGGTAATGGCATGACCCTCCTCAGCCAGTTTCTCCTCCACAGGAGGAGGAGGGAATGGAATAGATAGCCCAATGTAAACTGCCATCTTTTTGGCTATTCATTCAAAGTCTCAGGTTAGAATATGCCTGCCCCTGCTTTTGGTATGGGATCATCTACTTTGTGATCTGAGAGCTCCCCCACCTCTTTGTCAATGTCAGGCAATACAAAGTCTTGAAAAAGCTCTACATTCCCTTTTGGTACCTGGGCAGAGTCAGGGGAATTAGGCTGGGACCCCTCTGACCAGAGTGAGATTGCCCTGTTGGAAACCTGCATTGTGTGTTCCAACAGATCTGAGACTTTTAACTTGGCTGGGACTAATTTGGGGCCCTCCCAAGCAACTGAGCAAACCCCATGGCCCCTTGTAAACTAGTTGCCTTCGCAGCCACTGGAGGGCTGAAGGGGAGAAATCCTCCTCCTCTGGGAGGTACGGTGATAGTGGGCAGTGCCCCTATGTACCCGTGGGGCTTGCAGGAAACTATCCTCAGCCCAGGGGGTAATGCTCTCTGTGACTGGGGCGGGACCTGGAATGATGGCACTCCCTGGAGTGGCTGCAGTGTCCTCTGTAAAAATGGCAGGAACTAGGCCTTCCCCTTAGAGGAGTCAGACCAACAGTGGGAACAGTGATGGTAGCAGCTCTGAGAATGCCTCCTCCTATAATAGCCACTATGACGGTGCCCTGGTGAGCAGGAATGACACCCATGTTCCCTGTGGGAACTGTGCCCCCTGACTGAACCTCTCCTTGAGGAACTTGAAGTCGAGCAGGAGCAGGCGCTAGCAAAGGCACGCAAACTGCACAAGTGGGATCTACTCACCACCTCAGTCGCCCATCTGAGGTGACCCTGCTAAGCATCTTGCTTTGCCTGCTTTACTCCGGGTCCCCACAGGGGTAGGAGGGCAGGGTGCCGGTTGCCTAGGAGTTTCCCTGGAGAAGGGCGCAGACGAGACAGCATGGGACTCCGTTTCATCCTAGTGCCTCCTCTAGAGGGAGGCTCTGACCCTTCTGAGAGGGAGGGATCCATTCCCAGTGCACTCTGTCAGAGGCCATAGGCCTGAGAGGCACCCCTGCACCCCTGTGTCCATGGAGAAAAGATAACCTCAACACCCCGTGATACCCTTCCCCAAAAGGGGGGGGGGAGGGGAGGAGAAGCCTGCTCCTCTGAGGGGTCCCAAAGGGACCTAGGAATAAAACAACCCTCTTCCCTAGCTAACTAAACTAGTGGCCCTAGGGGGATAAAATAAAAGTAAAGCAGCAAAAGAAAAAGAGAAGGGGAAAAAAAAAAACATTTAAAGCTTAATCCTCTCCCCTCAGGGGAGAGAAAAATGGATCTTGAACCCCTCTTGCCTGAGGCAGGAACAGTTCTGGGCAGCAAAGTTCGCGTGGCTCCTCCATGCTCAGGCTACCAATCAAAGGCTTTGGATCCTGCCTTCTATCTCTGGGAGAGGAGCTACACCCAACACAGGAATGCCTGTCTGTGGCACAGACAAAGAAACCAGTACTCCTTCACAGGACGGCATGTGTGGAGCAAAGTGCATATGTGGAAGTGGGAGAAGAAGAAAATTATAGAAAGGAACAACAATACTGCTCTCCCAAAGTGAGCATCCTTCCTAGCTGCTACATCTAGAAATAGTGCTTTGTAAACTTATGGCTTGTACTCAAGGTGGCAACCTTGTATATCTGATTGATTGGAATATACTTGACACATGCCACTCAGGTGGCATTAGTTCATCAGCGCACTCAAACCTTTGGGGAGGGATTTGTTACCTATGAAACAGGGCTGAAAGAAATATAACATTTCATATATACAAAGATAATTTAGTTCAGTGGTACTATTTGGCAGGTTTTTTGACTGCAAGCGTAATTGGGATTGTTTTATTTTAGACTATTTGCATTCAAAAACTCAAATCCCACCCCTGGCCAAATAGAATTTCCCTATCCTTTGTCACCCTTTCCTTCCCACAGGGCATGGACCTATTTCTAATTAATCGTTGTTCAATGACAGTTACATTGCTGGTGCTATATAAATAATCAACAATAACTGAAATACTGAACATGAAAACACTGAAGCAAAGAATAGAAACTACAAAGTTGGATGGAAATACTGCTTAATATTCATTTTGTTAAAATGAATTTGAATATATGGTTCCCTTAACTAAAGTAGTCTTGAAACCATGACCTTCCCCTTTTCAAAGCTCTACCACAAGCGTTACATAGGCCAGTGCTGGTCACCCTTTCCAATTCAGTCATGGAGACGAGCCATGTAGACTAGCTCCATAAAGAGCTGCTGATTAGAGCCTTAAAAGAGCACTCAATATTGCTTAGAAGCCGCTCTGCTTTGGGGCAGGTCTGCTAAGTGTCTTGGGTTCTATTCCTCCCTCTCTGTGCTCATGTCACATTTCTGTCAGTTTGTTTATAAAATAAGTGGTCATTTACACTTATATACATCTTTTTTTTCTTTTTTCAAAGCCAGAACGGATCTTCAGTGGAGATAACTGTGGTGGTGGGTATCTGTTCTGATTCACTAGCAAATTATAAACTTGCAGTCCCCAATTTCTATCAAAATGTGGGTGTCAGTAGCAATCTGGATGCTCTCCCTGAGGACTGAGGATCTTCAGCCAAGGTATTTCCCAGAAAAGGCTGTAACCTCACCAGATGGGAGTTGGTGAAAAATGCTCCTGGCCACCACCACCACCTGATGTTCCAGGCATAGTGAGGGATCCAAAAGTATTCCAAGGCTGCAAAACTGACTGACCAGAGGGGGCCAGAGTCTATCAACAATAGGTGCCCTATCCCTCCATGTCACAGGACCTGCCAACCATCATCACTTCAGTCTTGTAAGAAATCAGCTTCATATCAGCTCACCTTCATCTAGTTTCTGACAGCAGCCAGGCATTGGGTAAGCATGCAGACAGCAGGACCCGGGTTGGATGAAAAAGACCTAGATAATGACGTTATAACACCACTCCTGATAACTGGAACCCCTGTTTCCAGGCTGGTGCAAAACATCAAATCCAATGTATTGGGCCCAACACATCAAAACATCAAATCCATGGTTGTCCTGGCAGCCATGAACTCCTGCTCTGCCCCCTAAAAGGCTATTTGCAGCTCTCATAGTGTCCGCAAAGTGGTGTTCAGCTGAGCTTCTTTGGAAGGTGAGGGGCCTGGTCAGTCCAACCTCCCTCCACCTGGAATTGGAAATTTCCAGTGCTCGCTGTGACACTTTTGTTGGCTTTTTATAGATAAAATTGCTTGAATTCATCACAATTTCAACGCTGCACCTGTAGCAGGAGGAGAACCAGAGGTAATGGAAACCTCGCCTTGTCCTGTTTTATAGGATCAGTTTCACTGGGTGTCACCCACTGATACAGAGGTGGTCCTGGGGACTGTCAGGGCCACCTGTTGTGAACTGGACCCATGCCTGTCCTGGCTGGTTAAGGCCAGCCTCAAGACACTAGGGCTGTTGCTGGCTGGGGTGGTTAATGCCTCTTTTAGGGAGGGCAGAGACCTGAGCTGCCTCAAGGAGGCAGTGGTGAGGCCTCTGCTCAAGAAACCATCATTAGACATTGACTTCTTGGCCAGCTATCAGCCTCTCTCTAACCTTCCCTTTTTAGGGAAGGCTACTGAATGGGTGGTGACTCGGCAGGCTCAGGGACATCTGGACGGTGTCAGTTTTCTGAATCCCTTGCAGTCCGGCTTTTGGCATTGAGACTGTGTTTGGGGCTTTGGTAAAGGACCTTTGCCGTGAATTGGTCCAGGGTCAATTGACACTGTTGATCCTATAAGATCTTTCAGCTGCATTTGATTGTTGACCACGAGATGTTGGTGGTCCACTTGCGGGACCGAGCTGGGGTGGATGGGACTTTTCTTGAATGGTTCCATTCCTTCCTGGCCGGAAGAACTCAATGTGTGGTGCTGGGTGATTGTTCATCTTCTCCTTGGGGCCTCACGTGTAGAGTCCCGCAAAGTTCTATTTTGTCCCCTCTCCTGTTCAATGTGTACATGCAGCCTTTGGGTGAGGTCATTAGAGGGTTTGGTGCGCGATGTCATCAGTACACTGACAACACCCAAATTTACCTTTCTTTTTCAACTGACCCAGACCCAGCAGTCTTGGTGCATACCTGGTGTTTGGCAGCTGTAAGGGACTGGAGGAGGGTGAACTGTCTGAAGTGGAATCCCAACAAGACAGAGGTGATGCTAGTGGGAAGGGTTGAGGGAGTGGTGGCACCCATCATTGATGGGGTTTGCCCTCTGTTGGTAGGGCAGGATCTCTAGTGCTGCCTGCGTGTAGGCATAGAAGGACTGCCAGAGTGATGGAAGATATATCTTGGGATTATTATTAAGGGTTAGGGTTGGGTTAGGAGATTGTTATTGTTGAAGTTGATTTATAAGAATGTATTATTTGTACTATGTATTATGATTATGTGTTGTGAGCCGCCTCGAGCTATCTTTGATAGGAGAGTGCGGGATATAAATTTAATTGGAATAGGAATAGTCTGGGGGTGCTCCTTGACTCACAGCTCCGCCTGAATGCCCAGGTGGTGGTTGTGGTAAAGAAAGCATTTCACCAATTACATCTGGTGCGTCGGCTTCGGCCAAATGTCTCAGACACAGATCTAGCCTCCATCATTTCATTTTATTTTATTTATTTATATGTTCATTATACCTCACCCATCTCACTATAGCAACTTGGGGCAGCTTACAGTGGCACAAAAACAATAATCACAATATAAAAATATATAAATACAACATGAAAAATAAATAATATAAAACTATACTAAAAACTCTAATCAAATACCATATTAAAACTAATCTTGTGCATAAAAACATAAAAACCCTAAATGTATAAAATACCACCACCCTACTCCAACAAACCCATCCTGTCCTCCCCAATTCCCCCACCGAATACCTGGTGGAAGAGCCAGGTTTTACGGTTTTGTCGGAAGGCGAGAAGATTCAGGCTGAGGTGACCCTCCACTGGGAGGGAATTCCAGAGCGATGATGCAGAAACCAAGAACATCCTCCTGTCCATCTGAATTCATCAATAGCATGGGACTTCCAGGAGGGTGCCCCCATACGACTGCAGGGGCTGACCAGGGACCAAGAAAATGAGGCGATCACTCAGATGAGTTGGGCCTAGGCCATGTAGGACTTTGAAGGTCAACACCACCACCTTGAATTGGGCCCTGAAGACAATAGGCAGGCAGTGCAGTGCTCGGCGCATAGGTGTTATGTGCTCCCTGCGGCCCGTCCCAGTAAGGAGGCGAGCCACAGCATTCTGCACTTGCTTCAGCTTCTGAACCATCATCATGGGCAGCCCCACATAGAGCGCATTGCAATAGTCTAGCCTGGAGGGTGACGAACACATGGATGATCGTGGCGAGATCAGAGTCTGACACATATGGGCGGAGCCTCTTCACCAGGTGTAATTGGTGGAAAGTGCCCCTGGCCACAGCCAACACCTGAGTATCCAGGAGCACTCCGAGGGCCTGCACAGATGGAGTCAAAGGAGGATGGAGACTGACGGGTTGCCCAGCTCTTGGCACTGTTCGAGCCACTTATTGTGAATTAGACCCATGCCCATCCTGGCTGGTTAAGGCCATCTGAGAAATATTAGGGCCATTACTGGCCGGGATAGTCAATGCCTTCCTTAGGGAGGGCAGGGTGCCGAACCGCCTCAAGGAGGTGGTGGTGCAGCCCCTGGCTCAAGAAGCCATCACTGGACATTGACGTCCTGGCCAGCTACCGGCCGGTCTCTAACCTTCCCTTTTTAGGGAAGGTTATTGAACGGGTGGTGGCTTGGCAGCTTCAGGAGCATCTGGACCAAACCAACTTCCTTGATTCCTCAGAGTCTGGCTTCCGTCTGGGTTATGGCACAGAGACTGCGCTTGTGGCCTTGGTCGACGACCTCTCCCAAGAGTTGGACCAGGGTCATTCGACCCTGTTGATTTTGTTACATCTCTTGGCTGCATTTGATACCGTTGATTTTGAGCTGTTGGTGACTCGGTTGCGGAACCGGGCAGGGATGAGCGGGACTGTTTCTTGAATGGTTCTGCTCTTTCCTGGCTGAGAGAACCCAGCGTGTGGTGCTGGGGGATTATTCATCTTCTCCCCGGGGCCAGACATGTGGAGTCCCGCAGGATTTCGTCTTATCCCCTCTCCTGTTCAATGTGTATATGCAGCCTTTAGGGGAGGTTGTCAGAGAATTTGGTGTAAGGTGTCCTCAGTATGCAGACGACACCCACTCTATCTCTTGTTTTCATCAGACCCAGGTCCAGCAGTCTTGGTGCTTACCTGGTGTTGGTCAGCTGTGGGGGATTGGATGAGGGTGAGTCGCTTGAAGTTAAATCCTGACAAGACAGAGGTGATGGTTGTGCGGAAAACTGGGGTAGTGATGGCCCCCATCATTTATGGGGTCCGTCCTCCCCTGGTATCTCAGGTCCGTAGTCTGGGGGTGCTCCTTGATCCACAGCTCCACCTGGATGTGCAGGTGGCAGCTGTGGCAAAGAGTACATTCCGCCAATTACATCTGGTATGTCGGCTTAGGCCATACGTCTTGGACTTGGACCTGGCCACAATCATCCATGCTTTTATTACCTCGAGATTAGACTACTGTAATGCACTCTACATGGGGCTACTCTTAGTGATGGTCCGGAGACTGCAGCTGGTGCAGAATGCGGCAGCCTGTCTTCTGAAGGGGACGGGCCAACGTGAGCACATTACTCCAGTGCTCCATTCTCTGCACTGGCTGCCAATAGTCTTCCAGGTCCAATTCAAGGTGTTGGTGCTTACCTTTAAAGCTCTAAATGGCCTGGGCCCCACCTAACTACAGGACCGCCTCACCCTCCAGATCTTGGATTGGCCTCTGCGGTTGGCTGGGGGCACCCTCCTTGAGGCCCTCTTTCTGCAGACAGTGTAAGACCTGGCTGTTCTACCTGGCCTTTGCTGAGGGAGATGGGATGGGTGGGTTGGGTTAGGGAGGGGCTCTGTTTGGGTATTGAGTTTTCTAATTAATAATGTTGATTTTAAATGGTTTGGCATATAAATTTAATAATAAAATAAATAAATAAACAAATAAATAAAATAAGGGAGACTACCTCACCCAGAACAACCCTCCTGCCAGCCATTATCATCTCTGTCGTATTGAACTTCAGTTGGCTCGTCCTCATCCAATCCCCCACAGTGGCTAAACACCGAGACGACAAGACCCAACAGGGCCTGGGTCAGATGGAAACAACAAATACAGCTGGGTATCGTCTGTATATTGATAACAACGGACCCCCCCCCACCCCCCAGCTGCGCATGACCTCCCCTAGAGGCTTCGTATACACGTTAAACAGGAGAGGGGACAAAATAGAGCCCTGCGGAACCCCACATGGGAGGCCACCAGGGGACGAAGTACAGTCCCCTAGCAGCACCCGCTGAGATCTATCTGCAAGGTAGGATCAGAACCATTGTAAAACGGTTCTGTCCACCCCCACCAGGTCCCACAGGTGAGTCACCAACTCATGGTTAACAGTGTTGAAAGCCGACGACAGATCTAATAGGACCAATGGGGTCATGCGACCCTTGTCCAGTTCCACGAGGAGGTCATCGACTAAGGACACAAGTGATTTCTTTGTGCCATAACCTGGATGAAAATCAGACTGCGGGAGATCAGGAAAACCGATGCCATCCAAATGCACCTGGAGCTGACGAGCTACTACCCGTTCAATAACCTTCCCTAGAAACGGAAGGTTAGAGACTGGCCGGTAACTAGCCAGGGGCAGGGCATCAACATCAAGTGATGGCTTTTTGAGAAGGGGCCGAACCACAGCATCCTTGAGGCAAACCGGCACCCTCCTCTCCCAAAAGGAGGCGTTGATAATCCCTGCCAGCACCGGTCTCACTGTCTCCCTGGGATGGGCAACGATCTAATTCACATGTTGTGGCTCGAACAGACCCCAGCAGATCCGTCGCTCCAGCAGGCATCACCAGTTGAAAACCCTTCCACAAACCATGACCAGACAGGGCATTCCTAACCTCTGGCTCTGCCACTGTATCCAAAATGGTGGAGTCGAAGTCATGCTCAACACGAGTGATTTTGTCTGCAAAGTAATTCATAAACATGTCACAATGGGACGTGGATGAGTCTGGTTCTAAATGGAGACAGGCAGGACTGACTAAACCTCTCACCACCCAGAACAACTCCGTTGGACGAGACTGAACAGACACAATGAGTGCACCAAAGAACCGCTTCTTTGCTGCCCTCACCACCATGGCATAGGACTTCAAAAACGCTCTATGCCACAATCAATCATCTTGGGTGCGAGTAAGGTACCACTGGAGCTCCAACCGCCTCCCTTCATGCTTCAGACATCCCAGGTCCTCTGTGAACCACGGGGACCTACGGAGCTGATGTGCTGGAAGCGGATGTCTAGGATCCACCCTACCAATGGCCTTGGCCATCCAGTTGTTCCATAAGGCCATCGATGGAGTGTCCATCGAGGTCAACAGGTATCTCCCCAAGAGTATTCCGGAAACCTTCTGGTTCCATAAATCTCCTGGGGTGAACCATCTGAACTGGTCCCACACCCCTATGGTCAGGCAAGCGCACTAGGATGGAGGTTCACAGGAGATAATGGTCTGACCATGGCAAGGGTGAACACAACACACACCCAATCATCCAAGTCCAGGGTGTGCCTCTGCTCATGTGTCAGGCCCCTCATCACCTGAGATAGGCCCATAGTTGCCATGGAGGCTATGAAATCCTGTTCCGGCCCTTGCAATCCCACCTTGGTGTGGATATCGATCCATGTTTTCATCACCTCAAGACTGGACTATCCATGTACTCTACATGGGACTACCCTTGGTGACAGTCCAGAGACTGCAGCTGGTGTAGAACACGGCAGCCCGTCTCCTTACAGCGACGGGTCACCGTGAGCACATTACACAAGTGCTTCGTTCTTTGCACTGGCTGCCTGTTGTCTTCCAGGCCTGATTGAAGGTGTTGGTATTGACCTATAAAGCGCTAAAAACAGTCTGGGCCCTGCTTATCTGCAGAACTGCCTCACCCCCCAGGTCATCGACCGTCCCCTGCGGTCATCCAACTCCCTCAGAGTCCCCCAGGTATCTAGGGTGGTGACGATGGGGGGGGGGGGGGGGCGAGTTCTCAGTGGTTGCACCATGGCTGTGGAACTCCCTACTGATGGAGGTCTGCCTGACCCCAGATCTTCCCTCTTTCCAAAGACAGTTTAAGATCTGACTGTTCTTCCAGGCTTTCAGCAAGGGTGATGGGTGGGGGGTTGGGAGGAGAGAGCGGTATTTTGGCTCTGCCTGGGCTTTATTACAGATTTTTTGTTTTTATACTATTGCTATTTATTGACAAATTATATTGTTATATTTTTTTATAAGTTTTTAAGTATATTGTGAGCCACCCAGAGCTGCTGTAGCAGAGGGGACGGCCAAGAAATCGAACAAATAAATAAACAATAAATAAAATAAAATAAAATAAATAAAAGGCCAGCCTCAGTGAGTGTTGAAATCACCCAAGACAATAAGTCTAGGTCATCTCAACACCACTTCCAAAACCACCTCGGCTAGAGCAGTTGGGCAATCAACTGTGCAATGAGATGGTCAGCATACCAAGAGGATCCCCAATCTATCCCCAGTCAAATCCAGCACAAGATGAACACATTCGATATCAGATCAAATGATACCTTCAAAAGGCCAAGGTGTCTTTACAGACCACAGTCACTCCGCCCCTCCCCCCCCACTCCCCCTGTCGTATGAGCCTCGGCTGATGCTGCACTGTACCCGGCTGGCACCAAATGGGACATTACTGGCCCAAATGTCCAGCCAGGGCTCCACAAGACACCTATTAACAGCTCTGCATGCAGGGTTTTTGAGTACTTTACTTCAATAGAAAAAGGTTACTTCCACATATTCCTACAAACAGTATTTAAATGGAAGCTGCATTCTATGTGCAAAGGTTACTCTCAATAATGACTGAAGGATATAGGTGCAAATTGCTATTTTTAAAAACTGAAATAGATAAATTTCACATAACTTATGTGCAGCAAATTATTTAGTTGGGCAATCCCATTTTTAATTCCATACATACCAACTTTCAATTTCTAAAAGCTATGCAACAAACACTAAAGAGCAAAACATTTTTTAGCAAACTGCAAATTTAGTTACCACTGCATTCAGAATATCTATATTTACTATTTATACAATGTCCCATATAAGCCACTTTTCTTACAGAAAAGATTTTTATGTATAAAATAAAGAAAGACTAATTGTATTGTTAAAAAAGATTGACAAGATAGCATTAAAGCTGTCTCTGAACCTTTAAGATCTGCCATATCAAATTAGCAGGCATTTTGATTAAGGGGTTTCTTCAAGCTGTAAATGTTTTCATGGGGGTTCAGTGAGGAGATGAGAATATAAGCTAATTCTTTATGTCTGACATTTACCAAAGCCTTTAAAAACTGATTTTGAAATGCTCACAATGTAAATTTCTTTCTCAAAGGAAAAAAAAATCATTATTGTATGGGGTTACAGTGTAGGTGACAGCTGAGTGAAAACAGAGTAGCAGGAATTTGTCAGCTCTTAGACTTACCTCAAACTCGGCATGTTTGTGTACATCTTCAGCTCTCTACCGGTTCAAAATAAACTCAGCCTCATTTGCAACACGAACTATATGGTCTTTCATTGCATGACATAATAATCTGGGGGAAAAAAAATTGGAATCAGACTAGATATTTAGCTTATTTAAAGGACATTCTTTCATACTCTTAAAATTGCCAAAATGACCATTCATCCTTTTAGTGTAATTTTGATACACTTGGTTACATTAAGAGCTTATTTAGAAAATAGGCTCCGTCCTTGGCCCTCTCCTCTTCTCTATCTACACCCAATCCCTAGGCAAACTCATTGCCTCCCACGGTTTCCAATACCACCTATACGGTGACAACACTCAACTCTCTCTCTCCACTCCTTCCCTCTCTCCCTCTGTTCAAGCTTTTTTCACCAACTCTCTCTTTTATATCTCCGCCTGGATGTCTCAACGGCAACTCAAACTGAACATGGCGAAAACTGAACACCTTATCTTCCCTCCCAATCCTTCCTCTCCCTCTTCCCTATCAATTGCCATTGACGGGGTCTCCATCCTCCCTGTCCCCCAAGCCTGTAGCTTGGGATTCATTTTTGACTCGCACCTTACCTTCAAACCCTACATGGACTCCGTGGCCAATTCCTGCCGCTTCTCCCTCCACAACATTGCTAAGATCCACCCTTTTCTGTCTGTCTTCTCTGCCAAAACTCTCATCCATGCCCTAGTCATCTCACGCCTCGACTATTGTAACCTCCTCCTCGTTGGCCTTCCCCGCTCTCACCGTTTTCCCCTCATCTCTGTTCAAAACTCTGCTGCCAGGATCATCCACCTAGCCCCTTGCTTTGACCATGTGCACCCTCTTCTCTCTCCACTGGCTCCCTCTTTCTGAGCGTATTCTGCACAAGCTCCTCGTCTTCACCTACAAAGCCCTTCATAACCTCACTCCCCTCTACCTCTCTGCCCTAATCTCCCTCCGAACCCCTGTTCGAGCACTCCACTCCTTTTCTATCCCCTCCCTCACCTCCCCTACTCTCTCAGCCGCCTTCATCCCTTCACCCTTGCTGCCCCACACGCCTAGAACTCCCTCCCTGCCCTCGTCTGCCTTGCCCCCACCCTCTACACCTTCAAGTCCCTCCTCAAGACCCACCTCTTCTGCTCTGCCCTTCCTAACTCCTGCTAATTATCCTCACCCAGGATTATCCCCCACCTGTTATCTGCAAACTCCCAATGTACTGTAACCAAGCCAAGAACGTGTACCTGAGTTCTCACATCCTCATGATTGTTGCATCCCTTGTGTCTCCCTCTGTTTCCCCGTCCCTGTCTCCCCTCCCCCTGTCTTTAGATTGTAAGCTCTCGGGCAGGGACCATGTCTATCTTATTCTCTGTAAAGCATCAGGTACATCAGTGGTGGTATACAAATGCTTATAATAATAATAATAATATATGTGTTAGTTCTCTTTTTTGTATGACATTACTTTTATTCCTTACTTTCCTCTGAGTGCAGTCCATAACCTGTGGCAGCCTCCCAGGGTTTGCATACATTTACAGGTGTTACTTCTAGAAGTAACGGCCTGTCAGGTTACTTCTAGTTACTGCACATTCTCGCAGGTGGACGCTGTAGGCCTGAGAGGTGCACCAGCACCATTGGACTCTATTCTCCTGAGAGAATAAGATATCCCCAGAGACCACCATGCTACCCTCGCTGATGGGGGAGTCTGCTCCTCTTTTGGGTCTCTGCAGAGACTGAAGGTTAAGGTAACCCTCTTCCCCTACCTAGCTAGACTACTTGGAGCTAGAGGGGGAAAGAAAACAAAAGAAAAATAAAAGAAAGCAAGGAAGCACAAGGCCTACTTTCTTTCCTTACAGAAGAGAAGAAAAGGGATCCTGATCCGAACTCCCTCAAGGGAGGAACAGATCTGAGCAGCAAAGCTGGAGAGGCTCCTCCTCCAGGCTCAGGCTGCCAATCAAGGCTTTGGATCCTGCCTATACCTCTGGGAGGAGCAACACCCAGAATAGGACTGCCGGTCTGCCTGAACCAGAGACAGAGAAAATTTCTCACACCCTATACCGTGGGGCTACCGATGGTGACGGCTCGGAAGCTGCAGCTGGTGCAGAATGCAGCAGCCCGGCTCCTGGTGGGACTGGGCTGCTGGGAGCACATTACACCAGTGCTCCGATGTCTGCACTGGCTGCCAATAGTCTTCCGGGCCCGATTCAAAGTGTTCATTTTAACCTGCTTATTTGCGAGACCGCCTCACCCCCGGGTTCTGGATTGGCCCCTGCGGTCCCCCGGGTTCTCCGTGGGCCACGCAGGACAGGGCATTCTTGATGGCCGCGCTGTGCCTGTGGAATTCCCTTCCGGTGGGGGCATGGCTGGCCCCGGACCTCCCGGTCTTCTGTAGGAACCGCACAACCTGGCTGTTCCATCAGGCATTTGGTGAGGGAGAAGGGTGGGGGTTAGGGAGGCTGATTTGGGGGTGTTATTTGATAGCTGGATGTTATAATTGAATTGTTTTTATATTTATATGTATGTTGTTAGCCGCTTTGGGCTGCCTGTGGCGGGAGAGAGTGGGATATAAATTCTGTAAAATAAATAAATAAAATAAATACCCTTGACATATGGGGCACTGTGCAATCACACAGTTTGCACCTGCCTGGATTTTGCCTTGCCTCCTAGGGTTTTCTACTTCTGATGCGGCGAGCCTGGGGAAGGTAGAGTGTGGGCCAGAGCAGCTGCAGGGGAAGAGGGGAGAGCGGGGTGTGGCCAGGTCTCCCATGCCCTGAAAGCCTCTTGCAGCCACCTCTGCTCAGTCAGAGGCTTCTTTCAGGATTCTCCAAGGTGAGTGAAACCTCTGGGTAACTGAGATCCATAAAACCTGCTTACTACTGTATTACGTATTTCTATGCAACCACTAGCCAAATTGCAGGGACATCACAAATTTAAATGCTAATAATATGCAGATGACACACAACTACAGCACTGCAACTGTCATCAGCCAAGCTAACCAGCAATTGCATGATATGAACCTATAAATGAAGAATACTTTGCAACTAAGCATCATAAGGTAGCTTGTGCATTAAGACAGCTATAGCTTCCTGCCCAGTCCTTTGTGTTCTCAGTGCCTGTCTGTGTAGTCAATCAATATCTATCTTTTGTATTCAACTATTGTCTCTTTTCTCATACTTAGTTTTGGGGAAGGAACTATCTTTCTGTCTAGTCCATAACTGGGAATCCTAACACTACTGCAAAAATATATGGTTGAAGCTAAACTTGAACTAGGTGGTGGATATTTTGGCTGCAAAGAAAAACACTGTGTGGGGTCATAGTGCAGTTTACAGTTTGGGTGAGACAAGGAGGGGAGGCTACCAGGACTTGGGTATCCTTACCGCTCCCCTGGACAGCTGGGCCATGCAATGCAGTGCATTGTATGGCTGGCACCTGTCAGATATTCCCTCTGTCTAGAGTGGGGAGAACAGCTGTCTGCTACATGATGAGTCCTTGAAAAAATCGTGGGAATGTGTTGCGAAGCAGCATTGCCCCACCTAGGGGAAGGGATGCCCAGGGCAGGGCAACCCATGTGACTAGGCATGCTTTTCCTGCCATCTGTGATGCAAGACTGTGGGGCTAGAACCCATCACATACAGCCACACCACAGCTGGGGGGTGGGATTTTGGTTCACTCAAGGGAGGTAGGTCCCAATCCACCTGACAGCTGATCGGTGGGGAGGGGAGCCTGGGAAGAGGGAGGTGCTCTTCCCAGGTTCTCTTTCCCCATCAGTTGCCTCCACCCCCAACAGTGCAGCAGGCCCAATCCTGCACCTTGTGGCTAGCTCCCTGCGCTTTCCCCACAGTGTGGCGGTGGCGATTACCCACCATGGGGACGTGTGGGGGATTGGGCCTTCAGGGGTGCTTGTGTAGCCTCACCCTGTGAAAAAGTCTCCCAAATTGGTAAGATCAGTCCACATTTTGGAAGTTTTCCTGGATTCTCCACAAATACAGAACTCTCACATATTAGTGATTGAAGAGCATGTTAGTTATCTACAGCTCACTAGAACACTATCCCATCCTGGCAGATGGCAGCCTAGCTACAAATAAAGCCTTTATCCTCTCCCAATAAAACTGTAGCAATATAACCTCTTAACATTTCAGCTTTGAAAGCTTATCAGCTGTGAGGAAACTATAATTGATATAACATGCAAGATCATGTCTTTTCAGAAACAGTTCATCAACTGGCCCCGAGTCTGCTGGCCTTCCGTCGGGCCTGTAAGACATGGCTGTTTTCCCAGGCCTTCGGAGGAGGGGAGGGTGGGCTTTTTGTGTGTGATTTTTGTGTAAAAATATTATTTGTGTAATAATATTTGTGTAGATTTTTATATTTTTCTATATTTTTGATATTGTGGTGAATTATTTATCTTGTGTTAGAAGCTGCCCCAAGATGCCGTAGGTATGAGGGGGTGGCATATAAATGGAATACAATTAAATAAATAAATGCTTTCTTCCACTCACTACATTGGCTTCTACAGAATTTCATGTGTACTTCAGGGTTTTGATCCTGGTCTTCCAGTGTCTTAATGATTTGGAGCTACCTACAAGATTACCTACAGTTCTGGGAAGATGTTTCCAACCAACAACTCTGTTTTTCTAGCGTTTTCACAAGGAAAAACGGTTTGAAGACAGAAATATTGATGAATTGGTTCAAGAGTATGAAACAATTTCTTTAGGAATGGAAAACAATTGCAAATTGTAGCACCCATCGGTTTCTAGCGTAGGTCACACTACTTGACCCTAGCCTACACTAATAAAACCACATTAACATCACACCACTGTCCCAAAAAAGCATTTTTTGAAAGATCTACATGAGATTTTTCCCCGAGGAGAGGCACACAGGCAAAACGGTCTTCTTGTTTATCATAAACAAAAAAGTTGTGCTTCTTCCAGAAGGCAGTGATTATAATTATGTTCTTGGCAGCTTATTCAGTGACAGACATTCGATGAACAAGCCAAAGGAACAGTGGATGTGTATTCTCCGTCCCTGAAGTGGTACAATCATCACTACAAGGATCTTCGTAAATATGCTTGTTCATGAGACACAAAAGTGAAAAAATTTGTAATGCAAGTGCTGCTTGTGATTTAAAAAAAAAAAGAAAAAAAAAAAAGAGTTCTGCCGGAAGACAGACGACACAATAAGGAAGGGTAGGAACTGAATGGGCAAGATGAGGAAAATCTAAAAATTGTAGCGTAATTTTAGATTCCCGTCACAACTTCTCAAGAGGCTACTAAAAACCATGTGTATGCAATACCTATTCTGCCTAAAGAAACTAAAGAGACGAGTCCTGTGTAGCTCAAAAGCTTGCATACCCTCACCAACAGAACTTGGGCCAACAAAAGACATGATCTGAACTACGTTTTCTTTATCAAGAAACTAAAGATGACATTCAAATACATTGGGAGTAATCCAGTGGCCTGCGTGCGCCTGCTCTGCTATGCACCTGCACGGGCAGCGTGTGTGCTGCAGGCATGCACATGCAAGCACAGCCGTGCATGGCAAAGGCACAACCCGAGCCGACCCAATCCCCTGAGCCCACACACACAGTCCAGGAGATGCAGCAGCTATGACTCTTTCTCCATCCCCCGGGCTATGGGCTGTGTAAGCTTATGGGGGGTGAGGTCTGATCGACCTGGGTTGCAGCTGTGCTGTGTACAGTGCATGCCTGCAGTGTGTGCTTTGTGCCCGTGCACTACACACGTGGGCTCTGCATGCAGGCCACTGGATTCTCCCTTAAGTGTTTTATAGGAACAACTTTTCTTGCACACAGTAGTTTATGTAGCTGCTTTTAATTCATCTGTAGATTTATTAGTGTCTTCAAAGGCTATTTACAATACTAAATGCTTCTCACTGCTGTTAGAAATGAGAGTTTTACAGCTTTCATTCTTCCCTACCTTTAATTTCGCTCAGACAATTATCTTCCACATTTTACTTTTGTCAAAATAAAAGCCTAATTTCCAGATGATGTTTTAAGAGTTCTCGCTATAATTCTTCCACTGTATAATGCTTTTCCAGAAATTAAGTATGGCATGAAGCTGATGACCCCCAAATATTTCTGAACACTGTAATGGCAAGGCTATTTTACAAAGTTATACTTCTTTTCCTGGCAAAGTCATGGAAGATGGCAATGGTTCTAATTGTTTACTTTGTTATTTCTATACCAGAACAATTATAGTTATGAAACCTTTGGAAAACATTAAGAAACCTTTTGAAATATGACTGTAAAACTTAAGGACTGGAAATTCTCATCCCCACTTATTCCTTTGCATTTATTTTTTTTAAATAAAAAGTCATGTAGGATTTGAGTGAAACTGTTGACATATTAAGCAAATTGTTTAAATACAACTCACAAATTCTTAAACTATTCCTAGTATGCATTTCACACTTTAATAATTTAAAATCCAATCATTATTGCATAGTGATTATATGCAATTTTACATCCCATTAACCCTGCTTTGTTTTAATTATAAAGATCCTTTGTTAGATTCCTTTAAATTATCCAGTTTATAATTTCTGGCTGTCCTAGGGAGCACTTTAACTCAACTGCACATTCATCAACTGTTTATGTCCTGTTAATTGTTGACAACCGCACAATTGCATTCTCTAGCTATGATTGATGAACTGCATTCACAAGTTTAGCTATTAAGTAGAATAAATATTTATAACAGCTTCCTCTTTAAAGGATTGTTATCTTTATCCCCAGAAGGGTAAATAAAAAAACGGATGTGCTAAAATAGTAGAGGAAAACCAGCATTCTAGTAATGCACATAAGCACATATTCCAAGATATATCTGACAAAAAAAGGGAAAATTGCCTACAGCCTTTGTTTAGGTATTTATTTGAGCACGCATTAGCAGTTTGCAAAAATACCACTGTGCTGGAGAGAGGTATACACTCTGCTGTTATCTCACAACTATTACTTAGAAACTAAAAGATAGGAAAAAATTTGTTCTGTGCTTTCATTACAGCATTAAATATGCAATGATCAGATCTGACATTATAATTAGGTATTATTGTGATAAATGGATATGGGTGAGTTTTCCAGCTAAGAGGACACATTTTAAGAACGGAGGAGAACAAGGCAACGTTCTTAAACAGTAGTGTAGAAAAGATGTAGTATTGGGTCAGTTTATTTACATGTTTAATATTTACATTACAGTAGTGGCCAAATACCCCCAAGCAGGATCAGTGTCCCATTGTGGTTGTTGGTCCCTGCCAAGAAGATGTTACTCTCGGCTGCTGTTACTCAGTGTAGCTCTATTTCCCCACTAGAGCTATGCCAGTTTACGCCACCTGTGAATCTGGTCCAAGCATGTATGCCCACCCAGGTTTTTAAGCTGCGCCACTTGCTATAAACCTTTCAGTGTTTGTCATTCATGGTATAAAGATGAATAAAGCAATGAACTGCATGAGTTGCATTTATTTATGTAATAAAATATCAGTTTTGCATGATGGCTATGCTCCTGCAGGCAGTTTCAACAAGGGAAGATTTAATGATTCATCATCATTACAGTTACGCTATCAGCTAAAATTCAACAATAAAAATGGAGATTCCCAAGCACCCTCAATAAATGTGTTATCATTAAGATTTTTGTTCAGTATCATATAGAATACCTTCCAAGAGAAATCAGGATTTAATAGAAACTATACATGTCATAGAGGTGATAAATACTCTGCTTGATAGTGCACACTGACAGCTAAACCAAAGTGTGCCTCTGTATTCACCAGTTACATGCAAGTTACCATTTGAAAATCTCTTTTAAAAAGATAAATCACTGAAGTTGTAAAATGTTTTTTAAAAAGATAAAGTTATTGGAACAGCAAAATATTTTGGAAAAATAACAGATACCAAAGAAAAATATTGGAGATACTTTAAAACATAGTCATATATTTGAAAAGATAATAAAAATAAAAATGAAACAGCACACAATATTACAGTGTAACAGTTGATGTGTTCTTAGTATCTAACTAAAGATATGTAGAAAAAGCAAACCAAAAACCTCTAACAACTTATTACTACTATAACGTAAGATCACAAATTCAGTAACAGCTTTAACATACTATTATAGTACTCCCCTACAGAATACAAATTCAGTATACAAACTATATGGTTTCATTTGCTTTTGGGGCTTGATTACAGTCCCCTTCACACTTTTCTTAGTTCTCCTCCTCCTTCTTTATCCTCCCTGATCCAATGATCTGTAAGCATGCCCAGAGAATTTCAGTTCACAAGACACAGTTCCATAGTTCCAAATGTCTCAGCCCCTGACTATTCCAAGGCGTTTCTGTAGCTCTATAGAACCAGACATCTCCAGGCACAGCTAATTCCAGCCCAAGTGGTTCCATGGTGGGCGCAGCTAGTAGGGAGGGAATATGTTCCCTCTCCAGATACTGACCCTATGTAGACCTAGCTTTCTTTTCCCCAAAGGAGGAGAATTCTTGGATACAGAAGTATTTTTTTTTGTAGTATCTTATTAAAATGCTACATGTTACCATGCAGAAGTAGTTTTTAAAAGATACTGACTGCAAAAGGTACCTTTTCTCTACCAGATACCAAAAAAAGGGTAAAGATACTGGTATCTTGATACTTCAAGAAAGGTACTACCCAACATTGCCATTTCCCAGCTGGTTAGACAGAGTATTGAAAACTTATGGCACAGAATAAAAGATAAAGCAGACGTAACAATATTAACATTAAAATTACTCTAGTGTTAATAATAAAATCTCAACTGCTTGCAAAACTATGTAGCCTACATAAAACATCACATTCATGTAAGGACCTTGATCATCAGTACCTAGGATTTAAGTTAAAAGTATTACTCATGAACTGATCACATAAAGTGTATCTGTAAACACAGTGTTCCTAAAACAGATGGAGAGGCAGATGGGTTTACAGATTGGGCTCACTAGATCCTCTGTGTAAAACAACCGTGCTGCTCAGTAAGATGGTGGCTGAAATCTCATATAAACCTCAAACCTTTATACAGTAAATAGGATTTTTTCAGTCAATAAACAGGAGTTCAACATTCAGTGTATTAATAAATTAAATATTTCTTTGGATATTGCTCAGGCAGAGTATCTGTGTTGTAAATCTCTTAATTAAAATAGCCTCTTCTCAAGTCTTTTCTGGAGCAGATGGTGAAAGTATTATCGCCCAATGGAATAAAATGCAAAATGACTACTTGTCCAAAAGCTTTAAAATTAATTACCTTCCCTCATTGATGAGCTCAATAAAAGCAAGTCCTGCATTCTTCTGAATAGAATTTTGCCATTCCTAAAGGGAGAAAATAAAGGGAGTGTTTAAAAAGCAGTAAGGGCTTTTAACAGTATGTTTGAATTTGACCTTGATAAGTGTCTAAGAATTATTTCATCAACATTTTGCATGTGTCTGTACACAATATGCTCTCTCTTTTAAAAGCTTCAGATGTCCACAGCATAATAGGCTGAAGTTGTATCAGTGGCAGATGCCAATGCAACAACGAATACAATAGTGTGCTGAAGTTTATGATTCAGTTTAGAGGTATGCAAGTTTCTAATCCATTATGAAAATGAATCCCACAGAAGACCACTCAACTCTAAATTAGGATATGGGGTTAAGGCAAGGACATTTTCCGATGCCTTATCTGGAGTCATGCTACTGTCACAACTGCTTTCTGTTTACAATTCAGTCATACTAAGTCCGCCTGTACTATATTTTATATAACTTTAGAAAAGAGCAATTGACTAGAAAACTTTAAAATTGCAATTCTACACGATTTTCAAATGAAACTCAATGATGAGTTAATGTGATGAGGTAACATTACTGTTTTCAACATCCATTCAAAAACTTTGATTTTCCAGCCCAACAACCACTATTATAATCTCCCACTTCCTTAATTTTAACAACTGCACTTAAACAAGGTGCTGAATGAACAGCGCAGGTGCAACATGATAACAGTACCACAAGTTTCTTCACCCCACCCCAACTATGTAAAAATATCGAGCTAACCTCCTGTGGGCAATACAAGAACTCATTTTTCATTCAATTCCTGTCGTGTGTTCCAAGAAAGCAGTAGCTGTCATTTTTGTTGGCAAACTAAAGTATAATATTTTTGCAAACCTGACCTCTAAAGTATGCATTAGAAATATTAGCCTAACAGTAAGTGATAACTTTCATTTTTTGCACCACTGGCTTAAAGTGAATGGCCCAGCTTCCATTACAAATCCTCTCAGCCACACACCCATTACCCCTATGTACCAAACTTTTTTGGAGGTTCTCTTTCTATCAACAAGTAGTTCTGCACACTAAGCACCCACAGTAAGGAAGTTAGGGTTCTGAAGAGGTGTGGAGGACAACGCTCCATGTACTGCATCAATGAATACATCCGGGGGAAGGGTTTGCAAAAATTACAAACGTGGGCATGCATCCACAAATAGAGTAATTGTCTACTGTTTCCCCACCCAAGTATGAATTAGATGTAAGTGCAAACAAACTGGAAAAGATGAAACTTCTTATAATACTATCGAAAAGGGTAACCATTCTGGGGTTAAACACATTGAACCCTTGCTCTAAACGTCAGGGGGCTTCCACCACCTCCAGTTGTCAATCAATCTCACTACTCCCCTTTACTTCCAATATCCTTGAACAAGCTGCCTTCAGATGCAGCTTTTACATGTCCTCACCTCCAGTTCATCTAGCCCAGCACCCTGTCTCTGACAGTGGCCAATCACGGTGGCTTGGGAGAAGCACCCAACAGGTCACAATGGGGGATCCATTCCCTGTTGTTTTCCACCAGCTCCCGTCATGTTCCCTGATCCTGTCTGGCTAATAGCTGCTAATGGACCTATCTTCCAGAAACTTGTCCAAACCTCTTTTAAACTCAGCTATAGTACTGGCCCTTACCACAGCCTCTGGCAGTAGATTCCACAACCCAATTACATGCTGAGTGAAAAAATATTTTCTTATATTTGTTTGAAACTTACCACCCATGAGTTTCATGAAGTGTCCCCTAGTTCTAGTACTAGCCGAGAGGGTAAATAACTGCTCCACTCACGATTTTATAAACCTCTATCATATCTCCTCTCAGTCGTCTCTTCTCCAAACTGAAGAGCCTCAACCTACCAAGCCTCTCCTCATACGGGAACCCTTCCATGCCCTTGATCATTTTTATTGCCCTCCTCTGTACCTTTTCTAGTTCAGCTGCATCTTTTTTGAGATGGGGCGACCAGAACTGCATACAATATTCGAGGTGCGGTCGCACCATTGATTTGTATAGAGGCATTATGACATCCTCAATTTTAGTCTCTATCCTCTTCCGAATAATTCCAAGCATTCTGTTTGCTTTTTTGACTGCTTCTGTACAGTGCACTGTGGATTTCATTGTAGTGTCCACAACCACGCCCAAATCCTTTTCCTGAGTGGTAACTCCTAGCTTAGTATCCAGCATTGTGTACCCATAGTTTGGATTATTTTTCCCTACGTGCATCACTTTGCACTTGTCCACACTGAATCTCATTTGCCATTTAGATGCTAAGGCACCCAGTGTTGTAAGATCCTGTTGCAGTTCCTCACGGTTTGCTCATGTTTTAACTACCTTGAATAACTTGGTGTCATCTGCAAATTTGATCACCTCACTCTTAACACCCTTTTCTAAATCATTAATGAATACATTAAACAGCACCAGTCCCAATACAGATCCATGAGGCACACGACTTTTTACACCTCTCCATTGTGAAAACTGACCATTTAGTCCTACCCTTTGCTTTCTATCTTTTAACCAGTTTCTGATTCATAGTAAGACACTACCTCCTATCCCATGACTTTTTAATTTTCTCAAGAGTCTCTCATGAGGGACCTTATCAAATGATTTCTGGAAATCCAGGTACATTATATCTACTGGGTCTCCCTTGTCCACGTGCTTATTTAGACGCTCAAAGAATTCCAACAGGTTAGTGAGGCATGACTTCCCTTTACTAAATTCGTGTTGACTCTTCCCCATTTAGCCACGTTTGTCAACATGCCTTGTAATGCTGTACTTAATTATGGTTTCTGCCATTTTCCCTGGCACAGACGTCAAGCTTACTGGTCTGTAGTTTCCAGGATCGCCTCTGGATCCCTTTTTAAATATTGGGGTTACATTTGCAACCCTCCAGTCCTTGGGTACAGTGACAGATTTTAGTGACAGGTTACAAATGACTAACAGTAGATTTGCGATTTCATATTTGAGTTCCTTCAGAACTCTGTGGTGAATGCCCTGGTGACTTGTTAGTATTCAGTTTGTCAAGCTGCCCCAGAACATCCTCCAACGTCACATTGATTTGTAACAGCTCTTTCAATTCCTCACCCACAAAGCAAGGGTCCGGCATGGGTACCTCCCCAAAATCCTCCGCAGTGAAGACCAACGCAAAGAACTCATTCAGCTTCTCTGCAACGTCCTTATCCTTCCTGAGCGCCCCTTTTACTCCATTGCCATTTAATGGCCCAACTGACTCCCTAGCAGGCTTCTTGCTTCTGATGTATTTGAGAAAGTTTGTGTTGCTTGTTTTTGCCTCTTTAGCAAGCCTCCCTGCAAAATCTCTCTTGGCCTGTCTTATTAACACTTTACGTTTACGTTGCCAGTGTTTATGCTCTTTCATATTATTTTCATTGGGATTAGCCTTCCATTTCTTAAAGGATACCTTTTTGGATCTAATAGCCTCCTTCACCTCCCCATTTAGCCACAGTGGAAGACGTTTGGTCTTCCTGATTCTTTTTTTACCTTGCGGGAAGCATTTAATCTGGACTTCCAGAAGGGTGCTTTTAAACAGTCTCCATGCCTCTTGCAAACTTGTAGCCCTTGCAACTGGGCTTTTTAGTTTCTTTTTAACTAGTTTCCACATTTTGTCATAGTCTCCCCTTTTAAAGTTAAATGTTACTGCTGTGCTTTTATTTCCATTCTCTTGTTTCCATTCTCTTCTGGTTTCCTGATTTCCGGTTTCCATCCTCTTCACTAAGCTGAGATTGCTCTTACCAAAATACCAACAATTTTCTCATAGCCAAACCTAAGGACCTCTGGTCCAACTCATCCTGATTGATGTCTCCACTGCCTTTAACAATATCATCCACCCCTACCTACCGGATTCTCTTTGCGCTCTCAGTTTCTGAAGCAGTGTTCCCAACTGGTTCTCTTCCTAACCCTAACTTCAATGTTTCTCTTGCTGGTACCTCCTCCACCTCTCAGTTTGACTTCCCAGGGCTCTGTCCTAGGCAATCTTATCTTCTCCCTTTTACACTCTGTCCCTGGGCAAACTCATTGTATCTTACAGCTTCCAGTATCACCTGAAAGCTGATGACACCCAACTCTCTCCCTCCCTCCAAATCTCACCTTCTCACCCAGTCTTGCATCACCGTCTCTTAGACATCATCATTTGAATCCATCACTGAAAACTCAAGATTAACATATCCAAGACTGAACTCTTCATCTTTGCATTCTCTTCCTCTTCAAACTCTCTCACAACTAACAGTGTAGTAAGAGCATCCAGCCTGCCCTCCAGGCACATAGCTTGAGATTAATCTATGACTCCTCATGTCAGTGGCGGCTGGTGGGTTCTAAGGCTGGTGGGGCACAGAGTGTGGCCAGAAGTGGGCAGAGCCTGGCCAACAGCAGGCAGAGTCTAGCCAATTGCAGGTGGAGTGTAACCAATGGTAGGCGGAGCCTAGTCAATTTTTGAAATTAATATGGAAATTTACAGTCCCGGTTCCCCATCTGTAAAAAAACAAAACAAAAAAACTCTAAAAATGGAAATGGGTGTGTGTGTCTCTCTCCCTGTGTTCCCCTCATCCTTGTCCAACAACACAACAACTGTAAAATGCCAGGCAGGTACACTACTGGCGTTATATAAATACTTCATAATAATATGCACTCAATAAAACCCCCACACTGAATACATATCTTGGGCTCAAAAGAAGGGTTTATTAAACTGCAACCAAACAACACCGTTCCTGAAACACAACCTAAACTACAACCAAATATACCTACACATCACACACTAACCAAGAACTCAAGGAGTAAGCTCTCATCCTCCAAAGGATTGTCTCACACAAGCAAAGAACCCATTCCATCCAAGTCCTCAGACCCCCACACCCAAAAACCAGAAAGCAGACAATTAGGGTGGAAATTAGCAAAGGGACCATTTTAAACAAGAGTAACCACAGCCAGCAGGCCCACAAAATGGCCTCTGCACATGGTTGAGAGAGGAAGGGGGAAGCAGCAGTGCATCATGCAAACGAAGAGCAAGCAAACCAAACCAAACCAAACCACCTCAAACCAACAATATTATGCGAAGTCCTTAACACACCATAAAAACAGCAGCATGGAGTTCCACTTCTCCCCCAAGACCCCAACCATACTTCAGAGTTCTACTGCAGTGTAAAAGGCTCCCATTCTACCCACCTACAGACCCCCATTCTACCCACCCACCCCCACCTTCCAGACCCCATTCTAATATCTCACCCCACCAAACCCATCAAAGGTCTCCATTCTACCCATCCACCCACTCCCACCTCCCGAGTCTTTCTGAAGTAGACCTGTCCTGTGCCCAGCCCCACTTTATAAATTCCCTTGAGTTATCCAGACTCGGAAGTTATCCAGACTCGCAAGGAAGAAAAAGCACAGAACTGTTCCCAAACTGATATATGAATTAACCTAAGCAAAAAACTTAACAGTTTAAAAAGACACTTAAATGTACAAGAGTTTTCTTAAAATACACACAAAAAAAACAATTGGGTACAATTACAATTCAAACCACCTTCCACTCCATACATTGCAACTAGGGCTGTAGCGGAATATCGCAGTGGTAGCTATTTCCGGCGGAAACAGTGTTTCCGTAATTAGTGGAACGGCATGGCAGAGGCTTTCATTCCGCGGTTCCGCTTATTTAATTCCGCAACTTAGTGGAATCGTGGAAACATGACATTTTTGCTATTTCCGCAATTCCGTCAGCGCCACAAAATAGCAGAATAGCGGTTTTCCGCAATTTCCCCGCAATTTTTTTGCAATTCCGCGATTTGCAGAATTCCGGTGGAATTAGCGGAATATCCGCAGAAAAGTCACGGTGTGGCGCGGGCAATTCCGAAATGGTGGAACGGAATCGCGGCGCGGTAAAAGCTGCTGCCGCATCAGCCCTAATTGCAACAAAACATAAATGCCAAAAAAATAGAAATTAATTTGCGCTTAGAGCATTATTTAATATTTTATAATCAACATACATGTAATATGTACTAAATTCCTTACCATACATACTTCATTTTTATCAATAACTACACTTGCACATTTTACAATTATGAAACTAATTTATTATCATAATTTGACAAGGAACAATTTTGTCAGAGTGATTTAAGTCTGTGTCTACATAACTTCATTGTGTACAACGAATTGTATAATGTCTATACTCACATTCTGTACTTCATTGTTTGAACTCTAGACAATTTGTATACATGTAAAGAACAGACTTAAATCACTGTGACAAAATTGTTCCTTGTCAAATTATGATAATAAATTAGTTTCCTAATTGTAAAATGTGCAAGTGTAGTTATTGATAAAAATGAAGTATGTATGGTAAGGAATTTAGTACATAT